>MU158800.1:596625-678408 GCA_015888305.1 Antheraea pernyi
TGTATGTAATATGAATTATATCATCTTTTTGGTCAATTTGGCGGCTATATTGTTTTATTTACCGCGTTTGCTTCTACATAACTCAGTGATTATAGCAACGTATACGAATAACTTAAGTATATGGACAATACGCATATTGCGTATTGTCCATATATATCCATATGTCCATAATACGCAATACGCACAATGGCATATTATATCTATATAATAAAAGATTTAAGATAAATCGTTCGATAATGTATAGCTTATAATTTTCATTACTTTCTTATATAGTGTTAGTGAGCACTGAGTTTGATATATAGTAGGTTGAAGTTCCAGGTATATTGCAGATGATAAATCCCATCCCATTCAAGTTACTATTTGTATTCATATATCTAATTTACACGTTACATGTTACAGTTAGCGTGCGTGTCGTAGTTACAAATGTTTTTGAAAAAGCTTTTCTGTAATGTACATACCCACTCACAATTTTACATTTCTTTAATACATTTTTTAAAGAGCACGTGCGGAGCCGCGGATAACAGCTAGTAATATCTTAAAACTGCAGGGTTTGTTTGGTTGAACGCGCTAATCTCAGGTACTACTGGTCAAATTTGAAAAATTATTTCAGCGTTAGTTAGATAAGTCATTTATCGAGGAAGGCTATAGGCTATATATCATCACGGTAAGAGCAATAGGAGCGGAGCACCAATGAGGAATGTTTTAAAATCGGGGTATTTTTTCCTTTTGAGAGCTTCCGCTGCGTGTTAACGTTAGCCCAAAGTAACTATTCCACGCGAACGAAGTCGCGGGCAGAGGCTAGTTACTTATATGTATGCCGAAGTTTTATTATTGTTTAATAAGCAAAAAAAAGTTAAAACATATATGAGATATACTGAAAGAAATGTTTATTGTGGGCTGCGAATATTATAAGCTTGCATAATTAACGCCATCTTCAAGATAATTATAGATTACATCTGAAAAGAGTTGCATATTGGAATGATTCCAGTTTTTTTTCGATCCCGATATAACCTCATTTACATAGATATCAGCTTCATGAGTTCGTAAAGTAGTTAATATATACAACAGTTCTGTTGTTGATTAAAGTATGAGGATGAAAATTAGTTTTACTTTGTAATTTATGACGCGTTATGCATAACGATATAATACCTATATATTAAAAAAAAGTGGAGACAGTGATAATAACTGCTGACTGAACGAAAACTCAAAACAATGGAATAACTTTGGTTTTTCTTGAATCCTCAAATCAATTATTGTGTGAATTATTTAAATTGCATAATTTGTAAATTGAAATTATTAACATTTAGTGGTGTAAGGGGTGTCGAATAACATCTAAGACTTGAACCATCCAAGCCAACCTCACCTGCGCGTGGTGCACCCTGCTGAATAACGAGCGAGGCAATGGCGAAAGCGGTGTGGTAGGGTTTTACAGCGCGACTGGTTCGCAACCACCATGGCGAAAAAGCCCGTCATAGTGATTCGCTACTGCGAGTCGCGTTTCGGGATCAGCCTGTGCATATCCACCTATTCGCAGGCCGGCATGACAGCGGCGACCGGCGATGGATAGTGTGTCACTCGGTGGTCGCCGTTGTTTTTGGATTGTACTGTGCTTACAATCAGGCAAAGTGCAGTCAGTCATTTTGCCGTGCTACAATAAAAAAAAACATTATTATTATTAAAACTATATATATTTTTACATAGTTATCAATAAATAAAACATATGATGGGCTGTACAAGCTCAATACAAAATATTAATGTTACATGTACACAGGCCGCTATATCACGCGTCGCTAGTGTGGTACAAGCGCATTACGTCTCGAGCATGTCGAGGTCATCGGTGATGTGAACACATAAGTTTTTCCCTTACCCATTTTATTTTTAATTGCTTACCACGGCTAAAAATTTTTTCACTTCAAATACCTTTTAATCCCTCATAGTGGGTTTGATGTTTCAAAATAGTAATTAAGTACTTATGAGGGTTTTTCTATTATGTGAGTGGTTCTCACATGCGAGAGTTTCCCAGAAACTACATGACCGATCTCTATGATTTTTTACTAGATTGTTATGTATACTTTTGAAAATATTTTAATATACAAAGTATCAAGTCGTTCAGACTTATAGCTGTATTAATTGTGTTTACTATTGTTGGCGACGCACACGATAAGTAGCTTATAAATAGTTTTATACATAGATTTATTGATATTTTATAGAGAACATAGATATAGGTTTATGGACATTTAATATAGATTTTTAGATAATTCACGCGACCATAATAGAATAGAGATATAGAATTGTAGGTATGTTACGTGTGTATTGAGTTATTAAATATGGAATTATAGATGTGCTATTTATAGTAATAGGGATTGAATTATGGATATGTATAGAATTATTTAAAGATTGCTTGTCATGAACCCTACAAGTTAAAAAATACATTTAATATTACTGGTATTATTGGTATTCTGAAAAATACGAATAAAAACAAGCGATCTATAAAAGGATTATATAGAATTATGTGTTAGTATAGGGTGACTTATAGATTACATTCGCATTAAGTAGGGAATTACATGATAGAATAGATTAAAATTATACCGTATGGAACATATAACGTGTGTGTATGGAAAGATTCGTAGAGAGAACATAATAGCATTACACACGTTATATACTATTGAATATTACGTTACGAGAATTATACGATCATATAGAACGGCAAATATGGAAGATTGTATAATTTAATATAGACAAACGTAATGGTTATAGAGGTACAAATTTTACAACGGTTACTCGTAACGGACGTCTTTTATCTCAGGATTTTAGTAATTACAACGGTTTTTAAGAGATTTAATAATTATATGGACAAGGACTTTCTTCTTTCGTCTTTCAACTGCTCAAGGAGCACGATCTCCAAGAGGTCCTCGCATTCCGCGTGGCCTTCAAGGCAGAGACAGGTTTGGGCCGGCTCGACGTGCTCGCCCAATACCAGGGCATCGCTGCAACGTTGCAGCGCCTCTCCCGATCCACGCCTGATCTAGATTTCAAATAGAATTCTCGGCGATGAATAGAATTAAACCGCGCGGTCTTTCACTCTCGTTTTTTAACGCGAGGAATCTTAGGGCACAGCGCGATCAAGTAGCTGCCTTTTTGCGCGAAAGACAGATTGACGTTCTCCTCGTCCAGGAAACGCTTCTTAAACCAAAAATGAAAAGTCCGAGAATCGCGAATTATAACGTAGTCAGAAATGACCGAGTCACCCGCGGGGGTGGCACGTTAATTTATTATAAACGATCGTTGTATTGCATGCCGATGGATCCACCCGCTCTATCCAATATGGAGGTGTCAGTTTGCAAGCTAGGGATGACCGGTCATCCAGATGTCGTGTTAGTATCCGCGTACCTTTCGCCGAATAAGGTACTGCTTAAATCCGATTTAAAGGCGCTATTCAGATTAGGTGACTCCGTCATTATAGCGGGGGACCTCAACAGCGGTAACGTCATCTGGAACAGTCCGAGGACTTCTCGTAACGGGAAGATTCTCGACAAACTAGTCGGCGTTCTCGCGTTTGACGTCATAGCCCCTCCGGAACCGACCCATTATCAGGACAACTGTCGTCCGACAGTTTTAGATATTGCAATTCTTAAGAACGTCACGCTTCGGTTACAACTCATACATGTTGTACACGAACTTGACTCCGATCACCGCCCGGTAGTAATGCAGTTAGGAAGTCCAGACGACACCACCCCTCCGTCGGTAAGGGTGGCCGATTACAAAAAGTTAGTTGAATATATTAAAGACAATTTAACATCGGATATATTAGACAGAATTCCGGACGTGTTGGTGTCTAAAGCTGACGCGGATTTGGCCATCGATTCCCTGGTCAACTTCCTTCAGATCGCCGTCAGGGAGACCTCGAGAGAGGTGCAAGCGGTGAACGATCGCCGCTTTATACTCCCGGACGACGTGAAGGCGTTGATCACGGAAAAGAACGCCGCGACTCGAGCTCACGACACTTACCCGTCTAGAGATAACCGCGACCGATTGCGATCTTTACGCAAACAAGTTAAGGCCCGTATTTCAGAAATCCGCGATGAAAGGTGGAATCGGTTTTTGGAAAAAATCCAGCCGTCCCACCTGGCGTACTGGAAGCTAGTTAGGTCTGTCAAATCAGACGAGATGATCCCTATGCCCGCGCTCGATAGAGGCCCCGGGTTGCCTCCCGCGTTCGATAGTTTAGACAAGGCGGAGTCACTCGCCGCGAGCTTAGAAAAGCAGTGTTCACCGAACACAACCAATACTGACACCGTACATATTGAATCGATCGAGTCATCGGTAGAGCACGCGCTCGCGTCTCCACCGGCGGATACCCTAACCCCCATTACATTCGAGGAAGTTTCGGATGCCATCAAGCGTCTTAAACTTAGGAAGTCCCCAGGTCCCGATGGGATCAGGAACGAGGTTCTCAAGCTCCTTCCTGATCGTATCATAGCTCTATTGGTCTGCATCTTCAATGCGGCCATGTCCCAGGGTCACTTTCCAGCCGTCTGGAAAAAGGCCGTAGTGATAGGAATTCACAAGTCCGGCAAGAAAGCTACGCTTCCCGATAGCTATCGCCCTATCAGTTTGTTAGACACGTTAGGGAAACTGTACGAGCGGCTCCTTCTGAACCGTCTCCAAGCTTCCATATCAGAGTTAGATCTGTTGCCACCTGAGCAGTTCGGATTTCGTGCCGAACACTCCTGCACAAACCAAGTACACCGCCTCACGGAGTACATTTTCTCAAAATTCAATGAGGATCCGGATCCAAATCCGTACCCGATTAAACCTAAACCGAAATGTACAATGGCAGTCTTTTTCGATGTCGCCAAGGCCTTCGATAAGGTCTGGCACTCGGGGCTCATTCATAAGTTAATTCTTTTCCGCGTTTCCGATAGGCTAGTTCACATAATACGCGACTATCTTACCGATAGGTCCTTCCGCTACAGAGTGGAAGGAGAACTGTCCTCGTCCCACCCGATACGCTCAGGTGTGCCCCAAGGGTCCATTTTGGCACCCATGCTCTTCAATCTGTTCGTCAGTGACCTACCTCAACTCCCGGGAGTGGAGGTAGGTTGTTATGCTGACGATACAGTTCTCTACGCTTCCGGATGGTTTCCGACACGAGTTAGGACATGCGTCGAAGAAGCCGTTAGCACACTCGGTGACTGGTTTCTTCGATGGCGTATAGCAGTAAATCCAGATAAAAGCGCCGCGATAATTTTCGACCCAAAATCAGACAAATACATGCGCAAACTCGCGCCTATAAAATTATACGGGTCAGTGATTCCCTGGGCCAACCAGGTTAAATACCTCGGAGTCACGTTGGATAGACGCCTCACGTTTAACCAACATACCAAAAGAGTCAGGAATAGGGCCGCTATGGTCTTGGGTCGGTTACACCCATTAATCGTTTATAAAAATAAGATGTCCTTAAGACACAAGCTGACTCTTTATAAAACTTGTATTCGCCCGATTTTGACATATAGTGCACCCGTTTTCGCACATATGTCTCAAGCTAACTTTCTGTCACTTCAACGTATCCAGAACCGTTTTCTACGTAAAGCCACCGGGGCTCCGCGATACGTCCGGAATAAGGATCTCCACAGGGACTTGGAGATACCTTCTATCTGGGCGTATGTAAAGTCACTCACCGACAGTTATTTTGATAGAGCCGAGAATCACTCTAGCCCGTTAGTGGTATCCGCCGCAAACTACAGAATCGTACCGAACGTATCGCGTCACAAAAGACGTCCGCGCCATATTTTTACCGATCCTCCCGACGATATAACGGCAGCGAACGATCAGTACCAGCCTGTCTCTCAAAACAGAGCGTGTTCACGCCCACGCCCGCGTAACCACAGATCACGCCGCCGTGGTCTGGGGGTAAATTTCGCTCCCGCACACCAGAGTAGGCCCCCCTCGGCAGCGGCTCAAGCCTAGGTTCGTTCCCTCGGTAGGGAGCCCTTGAGTGCGCTGCTCGCGCGATACAGTGACACACCCATACATCACTGCAACAACATTACACACATCACCTCCACACACGTGCACGCTCACACGCTTACACATAAAGTGGATGGGTTTTTCTTTTCTTTCCCGTATCGAACTGTAATAGTTTAGAATCTTTTCCGATACAAAATACACATAGGAGTTGTTGAGATATGTATGCTTGGTACACATATATGTTTCAGCAACTCTTATTGGTATGAATAGTTTAGCTTTAACTTAGGTTAGCTTTGATAGGTCGCGAATTGCATGAACAGGCAACAGCCAAGCCGAGGTGTGCCGTGCACCCTTGAGCTGGTTGCCAAAACAAAAATCGGCTGAGTGCCTTAAGCGCTCGCCTTAGTAGTCCGGTGAAGCTGTTAAGACCTTGCCAGGTAAATAACATAGTCAGTTCGAGAAAAAAAAAAAATAGTACTAGATCGTATTTCGATTGCACAAGGCGGCAAAGTAACATAGAGTAGTCTGATCGCGCATCTTATTGAGTAACATCGTAGTCTGATTGCACATAGCATCATAGAAACATCGAATAGTTCAACTGTACAAGTCAAGCAGTAATATCGAGTAGTCTGACTGTATATCTCATTGAGATAATATCGAATAATAATATCGAGAAGTCTTCATCGTAAGTAGTAGTGCTCTGTTGGCTCGGGGACGCGGTCATTATACGAGAACCACGGTGTTTTCTTGCGACCACCCCGACCTCCGTTTTGTAATCCACCACCTTCATCGGCTGACTCGTGCATCATTGCACATCACCGAGGCACCTTCAAGATAACACCGGCATCCGACTGTCGCCACCGAGGCGGGCTACCGGCGCTCTCGCTACCACCTTCGAGAGTTCTACGCCCGCCCACCGCCGGGGAACGTCGCCTCGCCTCACGTCTCACCTCATTTCCACTTCACCCCGCCTAACCGCGGGCCGGTGACGTACGAGGGCGAGAGGTGTCGCCATATTGACAGGCGGCGGCCCCAATAACTATAAATGTTTAAGGCTTATTAAGATATATTTTTGTCTTTTTTAAACAACCCTTTATTGGAAATATCTAATAATAATAATGAGATTATAAATATTCTTTTAAATCTACTGTAATATTACTGTTAGCTTCGTAAATACCTAATAGAGGGAAAGTTTTATGTCTCAATATTATCTGCAGTGTAATAATAATATACGCTAATTTCCGGGTTTGAGCAAATTCTTATTTTTTATTACTAAATAAGTTGCATTATAATGCTAATAGTATAATGAAAGTTAGATATATTATTTATATTAGAATACATAACCGTTTTAATTACACCGATTGAATGGTATTAATATTATGTCAAAGTTTTATATATAGACTTCAACACCGAGTCACCAATGTCATGAAAATTTTGCACACCTAAGTGTTCTTTACAGATCTATTTCACCTATCACTGTTACGATAACTCATCACTATATGAAGTTAGACAATATTTACCTATTATTAAGTTATTTATAACAAGTAAATGATATATATAAAAGTGTATAAGACATACGACTTAGAACCTCACCACCGACAACTAACTAAGATAGTCATAATTTGTCTCGCAAACTTTTAAAGCTGCAGTTTTTCACTGGTTTCCCGAGTGACCTCTTAACCTATTCACAAACTTTTCAAACGCTTTACGTCAATGTTTGCAAATCGTTCCCATTCGGAAATCTACAGAAACCATGGTTTTCCACATGATAAAGTTTTATTTTACAAATAAAATAGATAGTATAAAGCAATAAGCATTTATGGTATTACTTTTCATGTAACGTTGTGTATATGTAATATATTTATATAAATAATCCATTTAGGACAATAAGATTATTGAGAAAGGGCTTGGGAATTGTTTATATATATTTATTTATTCTATATGTACATATATAATAAGGTTTTTATAATATTGGTCCGGTTATTTTGACGCAAAGACGTAGTGTTACTGAGCTCTGCTTCTCAATAAAAATACTGTGCTAACAACGTTCCATTCTGTGCATACACGTTGAAAACTTATACGTAAAGTCGTGCAGTGTATTATAATATAAAAATCTCAGTGTAAACAGTGATATCAACACCATATTTCAAGTAGATAAAATCAGAAGACGTTTCTTGGTTATCTGTCAACAAAGCATACGAAATAAACAGACACTTTTGACATCAGTGTAGTGTTGCCACACACAATATTATAGAAACCCTCTGTACTAATTTGACAAATTCAATAAAAAGCTGCGTTCACGCAAATACGTTTCGTTTCATGCAGATTGACTTATAAAAAAAAAAAAAAAGAGAATGGATAACTTTCAAAAATTATTCGATCAAATGAAAATTGAAATGTCAAACCAGACAAAGCACATTATTGCACAAATAGATGAGAAATTAGTACCGTTTACACGAGAAATACAAGAACTAAGAGTAGAAAATGAAACATTGAAAGAAAAAATATACTATCTTGAAAAACATAAAAGACTAAACAATATAATTTTGTACGGAGTAAAAGAAATCGAAAAAACGTCTGTCAATCTTATGGATATAATAATAAAAAAATTTAAAGACGACTTAGACATTTCTCTTGAATACAGAGACATAGACACGATTTACAGAATAGGGAAGCACAATATACAAAATGGAAAAGAAAGGCCAATACTCATATCATTTCTTAATAATTGGATTAGAAATGACATCATGAAGAACAAAAAGAAATTAAAAAACATATATATATGCGAAGATTACCCAAAGGCAGTGCTCGATAAGAGGAGAGAATTACAACCAAAAGTCAAGGAAGAAAGGGAGAAAGGCAACTATGCTTTCATAAACTATGATAAGCTAGTAATTAGAGAGGGGAGACTAGGAAATGAAAAGCGCAAGAGAGACCCATCAACCTCGCCCAATGTAATGGAACAATCTCGTAAACAACAATTAACAACAAAAACAAAAATTAATAGACTTAACGCTTATGATGTTATGAGGAACAGGAGCAATTCTCTCAACTCCCTATCTACTGAAAATCTGACACATGAACGAAAAGCATAGGAAATAGTCATCAGCCACCGGAAGAAAACAAGTAAGCAAGAACCGAACAACATTAAGAACAAAACATTCCCCAAGCCGACTGGTCCTCGTGGGGAATTAGACCACAACCCTCCACCTACCAATAAAAAATATACAAGGGATAAAACAACCCTGAAAGTATGCTCTTTCAATGTAAGATCATTATCATCAACAGAAAGGTTCCTCGAACTAAAGTATGCACTAAAATATATTAAATGTGATATTTTGGGACTCTCAGAAGTTAGAAAAATGGGCTGCAATATTGAAGAACACAAAGATTATATATTTTGTTATATTGGGCAAACTAAAAGTCTACATGGAGTGGGGTTTCTAATAAAGAAGAAGTTTAAAAACAATATATATAACTTCACAGGTATTTCTGAAAGAGTGGCTCTTTTGCAATTAAAATTTGAATATTTTTCCATGTCAATAATTCAAGCATACGCACCTACAGAAAGATCACCAGAAGAAGAAATTGATCAATTTTATAAAGACATAGAAATGGCCCATAGACTAGCTGATGATAAAGTCTTAGTAATGGGAGACTTCAATGCTAAAATAGGCAAACCCAACACAGATCACTATCCCGTCATGGGGCCACATGGATTCGGAGAGCGCAATGAAAGAGGTGATCGTCTCATAAACTATGCTTTTGAGTACAAACTATCAATAATGAACACGTTTTTTAAGAAAAAAGAGAGCCGTAGATGGACTTGGATATCACCCGACCAAAAGACTAAAAACGAAATTGATTTTATTATGATAAATAAACCTAAATTAATCACAAACTTTGAAATACTAAACAAATTACGATTTCCTTCTGATCATCGACTATTGAGAGCAACATTATGCCTAAGATTTCCACCAAAGAGTAGGAAAAATTTTGCGACATTATTAAATATTCCGAAGACAGAAGCTGAAGTCAAAAATTACATGCGACGTTTACAAACATACATAGAAAATGAAAAAGTGGATGAAACCGATGTCCAAACCTATTATAACTTCTTGGAAAAAGGTATAATGAACAGTCTGAAGTCTAAAACGGTAACTAAAATAAAACAACACAAAATATTTGGAAAAGACACTATTCAATTAATAAAAAGACGCACTCAGTTATTACAAACTAAAAATAAAACCATAGATATGAAAAAAGAACTTAGTACATTATATAAACAAACCAATAGATCAATTAGAAAAAACTACAAAAACTATAGACATAAAATCATCACAAGAAATATTAACAATTTCAGAAGTACCAAAAAAGCCTATAAACAACTAATCTCAAATAAGACATGGATACAAAAACTCGAACAGAAATCAGAAGGAACAAACTCAAGGAAAGAGGTAATACAACATGCAACAAATTTTTACAAAGATTTATATCGAAAAAGAAATAACAACGAAACTGAAATTACAAAGGAAAATAAAATTGACTACATCAAACCAATTGAAGATTTAGAAGTTTACAAACAAATAAAATGCTTAAAAGCTGAGAAAAGTCCAGGCCCGGATGGGTTATATAACGAATTTCTTAAGATAGGAGCACCTATATTAATTCACCATCTATCACAACTGTTTAATATGGTATTAGATAAAGAAATGGTACCAAAACAATGGTGCACCTCGGATATAATTCTACTTTTCAAAAAAGGAAACCCTTTAGATGTAGCCAACTACAGACCCATAAGCCTATTATCAAGTATATACAAACTGTTCTCATCTATACTTTTAAAAAGAATATCACAAGATATAGATAAAATGCAACCGAAGGAACAAGCAGGTTTCCGGTCAGGCTTCAGTACAATAGACCACATACAGACACTAGAACAAATAATAGAAAAACACCGAGAGTTTAATAGACCTCTGTATGTGGCTTTTATAGACTTCAGTAAAGCTTTTGACAGTATTAGTCACTGTTCAATCTGGAACGCTCTGCAACGTTCAAATGTTAACCAAAAATATATCAATATTTTAAAATATATATACACAAATAGTACAAGCAAGGTAAAACTAGAATCTAAAGGAGAAGAAATACTCATAGAAAGAGGAGTCAGGCAGGGAGACCCTCTGTCTCCGAAACTTTTCATAGCAGTGCTCGAAAACATATTTAGTAAATTAGACTGGTCAAACAAAGGAGTGCAAGTAAATGGATGCTACCTAAATCATCTAAGATTCGCTGATGACATAGTTATAATAGCCGAAACCTCTAGGGACTTGGAGGAAATGATGATGTCACTTGATCAAGAAAGCTCAGAAATTGGATTAGAAATGAACGTGAATAAAACAAAGATAATGACTAACAATCATAAGAGACCTATTGTTATAAATGGAAACAACATAGAATATGTCAGCGATTACATATATCTGGGTAAACAGTTATCACTTAACAAATCCAGTAATGAAGATGAAGTAGCAAGAAGAATTAATATAACTTGGAAGAAATTCTGGTCACTGAAAGAGGTTCTTAAAGGGAACTACGGTTTGCACTTAAAAAAGATTGTCTTTGATACATGTATTTTACCCTGTTTACTATACGGCTGTCAAACTTGGGTTTTTACCAATAAAATAAAAGAAAAAATCAAATGTACCCAAACAGCGATGGAAAGAAGCATGTTAAAAATTAGGAGAATACATAAAGTGAAGAGTAATGTAATCAGACAAAAAACGAAATTAACAGATGCTCTCATGCATGCACTTACATTAAAATGGAAGTGGGCTGGACATATCGCACGTTACTCCGACAAGAGATGGACGATAGAAACTTTAAAATGGAAAGGCCCACAAGGCAAGAGGAAAGTTGGTAGACCAATGAGACGGTGGGCTGATGATATCACACAGACGATAGGAAAGGATTGGATTAATTTAGCCAAGAACAAGGATCTTTGGAAAAAGATGGAGGAGGCCTTTACCCAAACAGGGGTCCATATTTCAACCAAAACAGACTAACATACTTATAATATTTTATTTCTTAAGAACTTACTAACTTACAAAAAAAAAAAAAAAATGTAACTTTGAAATATGGAATAAATGGCTTTATTATTATTATTATTAATATTGTTGATGAAGGCGTTACTTGGCGGAAATCCGTCATTAAATATTAGGGTGGGCGTTACTTGGCACTTCCGTTTGAAATTAATTAGCCGCTGTCACGTCTTACTGTAATAGAAAACGTTTGTGAAACAAGGAAAACATACCAACAATGTGAACCGACGATAGGTTCAACCATCCCGCTACGATGGTTCAACTCTCGACCAACAACGCTTTTTGTTGTTTCACAAACGTTTTCTGTTGCAGAAAGACGTGACAGAGGCCAATTAATTCCAAACGGAAGTATAAAGTAACGTACATCCTTATATTTAATGTCGGATTTCCACAAAGTAACGCATTCATCATTGAAATACTCTATTGTTTGTAACAGATAATATCACTATGAGATAAAGTGTTTAAATATGTAGGATATAAGTATATAAAGGATTATGACCATTCAATGTGTAATATTTTCTAGATGGTTCTAGGGATTCGATTCACCTTTTGCCATTGTTATTAATGCCCAACAAAGCAGTGGGAACTAGATACGTTGTGACGTAATCAAGTAATACGTGTAGAATAGTTAATACACCTACGTCATCATCTCGTCCGTACATACGGTATAATTACAATGTCCTTCCAAACTATTCGTCTATAGTGGCCGAGTGACATTGCTTGAGAAATGTGACACATATGTAATTTGCGCATACATTAGTCTATTCTAATCTGTCTTTGATGTGGTTCAGCTTTCAATTGTTTGGTATATACTGTTGCTGCTAATCACTAGTTAAGTACAGAGCAATTAAAATGTTAAATTTTTAGTCTTTCAATATAAAATGCATTAATTACTTAATTAAATTATCCATGAAAATAAATATGCATTTCAAAATGTTATGTTAAAAATATTGATGTTTCTGTAATTTCAATGAACTACTAATGTATCCTAATATATAGTTATTTAATATATTCGTATTTTTGTGTGATGTATACTACATATATATCTATATATATATATATATATAGATAGATAAAGTTTGTTAGTATGTTTGTAGCAAATTATTACTGGACATCCAGTTTTAAACATTTCTTCACTTAGAAGATTTCACTAAGTCATCCCTAAGACATAAATAATATGTTTTATTTTTAATCGATTTTATGTTGTAATTAGCGTTAATTAAGTCGTGGGCAGTTTTTAAAATGATATTATATGTTTAATAAACTTCTTGTGAAGTGAACATATACAAATGAAATTGACTAGTTGAGGCAATTAGCAAAATATAAGAAAGGATAATAAATTCGTTTTTCGAAATTATTTTGTTTTAATTATTATACATACACATACCTAACATGTGAAATATCAAAGGTATACTTTTTTATTATTTAAAAACAAAAAAATCTACTATATCTAATATATTAACAATGTGCGCTTTATTCGTAAAATATCATATGATAGAAAAGAGATCGGGACAGGTGACACGGTACAGCAATGCATATTTTATTAAAGCTGAAGTATTCTAACAGAAAACTAGGAAACAGATATCGGAAATGTAATCATTTTGGTCACGTCACAAATGGAAAGCACCGAGTGGTTACTTTGTTCCTAGTTGGAGCACCACATTCCGTGAAACACTTCACGCGATCTCTGGCGGCTTGCTCTGATAGAAAATATAACTTCGGCAAAAATTTAACCACCTTTCCATTGAATAATGTTTTGATTATTATTTTGGTTAATTATTCTAGAGGCAAGGAAAAGCTTTATGTATATTACATACTACCTGTTACCTGCGACTTTGTTCGCGTGGAATTTAGCAAAAAATATACTTTTGTTCATTGTAGGCGTGTGTGTGGGACGCATTGCGGTAGTGGAGACTGCTTTTCTGGTTTATAATATTTGCGTGGAACTCTCCTCTACAAAATAAAAGCAACCTATGCTACTCCTTATAACATCAGTTATCTGTCAGTGAAAGTCCCGTCAATGGCGAACCAAGCGTTTTGGAAATAAGCCGGGATAAACAGACAGATTTTTTTTTTGCTATAATTGCTATATATATTTTTATACTCATTAAAAAAGCTGTTATTTTGATATTACAAACGTACTACTAAATTTTATTTATTTATATACTAGCGACCCGCCCCAGCTTCGCACGGAAGCAATGTAGATACCAATTTTAATGAAATACTGCTAAGGGCAGCTTTGATATACGTAACATGTACAACGTATGTAATGTATTTTATTGAATAAGGAATAATACTGTATTACTTGTATTACTTGCTGTATAAAATACCTAGGTAAATAAAACATAATTATTTCTGTAAAAAGATAGAAATGGTTACTGTCGGTTATCCTTTAGAGATAAATATATATATCTACCATCGCGGACTTTTTTATCGACCTTTTTAAGATATACAATTTTGTACTACATTAATTCGAGCTATCTCGTAAAGTTTAGCCAGCGTTTGCGATTTAAGCGCACATAAATATGTTTGTTACTGTAATGTACATTACAAATCTTTGAATTTTTCGGCTTTTCGGTACTATAATATCTGTGTATATATATTTCTTGTGTGCGTGTGTATGTCACTGAACTCCTCCTAGACGACTGGACGAATTTGGTGAAATTTTTTTGTGCGAGTTCAAGGGGATTCGAGGATGCTTTAGATTCACAATTTGGTCCACTGGAAAATGTTTATTTAACTAATTTTTCATTTATAAGTAGTTGTTAATTCTTGAATGTTTTACATTAGATCCGGTAGACTGCGCTACCATCGCAGCGTCAAATATTAAATATTATCCTATTTTAATTTCAGTTTGTCCCGACAGTTGGTGCTGCGATCAAATTGAGAAAAATATTTGAAATTTTGTGTTATTATTGTGTTCGTTCAAGTAGTGTGCTAATTGAAATTGATGTTGAAGAGTTTTGAAGTGTGCCTAAAAAACGATACTCTTTCGAATTTAGGGTGGAATCGAAGTAAGTACATCTTATATAAATTTCTTCTGGCGCTGCGGATGACTTTTAGGATTTTTTTAAATATCAAGGCAGGATAACATCCGCCGGGTCCGCTAGTATATATATATATATATGTATCATACATATAAACGTTCCGCTTGAATCACTCTATCCATTTCTGAAATCAGTAATAAAATCCGTTGAATAGTTTAAAAGATCTAAGGGAACAGACAGCGGAAGCGACTTCATTTTATACTATGTAAAGATTATAAAGGTATGAACGACATGAAAACTCGTCCTGTCTACCCTCCGATTCCCCGATCATCATGAAAATTCGCACATCTATGTGTTTTGTTCACGCAAAGGGTTTCACGCATTATATTTTACTATAACTCGGCACGAAAGGACGCTAGGTAGTACTTTATTGTTATTAAGTTTTATATTACAACTAGTTTTCGCTCGCGAGTTCGTCCGTATTAATGTAGATTTACGCTATCCCTAGAGAGCAGTACATTATTTTCGTGATGAAAGGTATCCTGTGTTCTTTGTAGTACTCACTTTCGTATTTATAATATTAAGTAGGGATTATATTAGTTAGGATAAGGATTTAATAGAAAAGAAGACGTGGCTGGTTACTAGTATCGTATATTTTTGTACAAAGACGTCAAGAAATTAACTTTTTTATTATGATTTTTTGGAATTATGTAAAGAACTGTTACAAGTCATTTTAGTTAAACACTAGCTATGCCCGCGACTTCGTCCGCGTGGAAGCTTATGTTAAAAACAGTGATTAATAAAAACATCTGAATGTTTTAAGTCCATTTACTTGTCTACTATTCTCTCGTACTTGCGCCGCGTCGTCATTCAAACTACAATAACTTTTGATAGAGTGGACCGGTTTTAATGAAACAAACACTAAGTTACTCCGAAGGATATGCTTTGCGATTTTCTTGCTGAGAGTTTATTGTAAACCCAGTACTTAAGCAGTGATGCGTGTTCATACAAACAAACAGACAGACACACAGGCATTTCTAAAAATCATTGAATTGTATTCTATTACTTATTCCTAGACACATTTAATACCTTTTAATATATGTATATATATCACCTGTGTACCCTTTTTACGGAATGACATCATTAAGTTACATTTATGTTAATCAAAATTTCAAGTTTAATTATAGTTTGTAAAATGGCATTTGTTTATCCCTAGGCTCTAAAATGTTCCCAGGCTAAAATGGCGTAGGTGACCTCTGAAATACAGTAATTGAGTTAAAGAGAGTGAGTGGGCTTTTAATATAACTTGCAGCATAATTGAGACAAAATATCTTATTTGTTCTAAACTTTTCCATATATAAACAGAGTTAATATGGTTTTGTCCAAACAAAATAGTATGATTAAACTTCGTTAAACTTCGTCTGTGTTGTTTGCTATTATAACAATGTGTTATATATATGTAAGCAATGTTATCTGTTTACTTGCTCTCTCTTGCGCATGCGCACCGCACCGCTTGCCCCTTCACACATTGCTCAACGCGTTACGTTTATAAAAATCGTAGTTTCTTAAAACTGTCTAATATATAAAAATCTCGTGTCACGGTGTTAGTATTCGAACTCCTTTCAAACGGCTCGACCAATTTTTATGAAATTTTAAATGTAAATTTGGTAGGTATGTGAATAGGTCGTAAAGAATATTTTATACCTCTAGGTGATTAGGGTGTCCGTACCCAGATTTTTTTTGTAGAATTTTGTTGACAATTTTTATTTTTTGTACTTGCTTTTATTTACCATCAAAAAATACCTACAACCCTAAATGTTCATTTTCCTAACTTCTCTCTCCCGTTATTTATTCGCGATTTTAGTATTTTCGTATGAACAATATCCAAATGATTCAACGTTCGTTCGTATTTCAAATAAAACGAAATTGTTGATGTTGTTAAATGATAGATAGCGCTACGTCCGTCTTATCAAAATTTCTTCCACACATTCGTAAGTCATTCACAAAACCAACTAGGTATATGTTTGAGTGAGTCCCTGAATTGTTTGGTTTCACAATTGAAACGGTAGATGTCGCTGTAATCGGGTTTTAGTTTTTTTTAAGATGTTTCGAGTTTGGAGACACAAATGGAACCGGTAGGTAACCGATTTCATGCAGACGAAGTTGCGCGGGTCAGCTAGTATTATAATATTAAAGCCTTTGAATGATGCGTGCATACTTTCGATAGAATGAACTGATTTTAATGAAACAAAATATAAATGTTAATGGAAGATATGCCTTATGATCACCTTGGTGACGTTTTAACAGAAACGTTGTACTTTAGCAGTGATACGTGCACCAACAAGCAGACAGACAGACACATCTACAAAAAGATTTAAATGTATTTAATTAGTTATTCTTAGTCAGTTGGAACAATTTTTTTTTTTACAGAAATCTGAATAGTACAGACACATTAAATTTTTATTCTTATTATATTTTAAATATAGGTTTATATGATAGAGACCTGTCGCTGTGCGCATATCGCGTAAAACTACTGGATAAATTTAGATATTTTTTTTAGTATTCATTCTTAGACACTTAGTCATCAGTTAAAAAAACAACATTTTTTCATTCAATATGAAGTTATTAAAATTTTAAGGAACTGTATACACTACTTGTAGATGGTTAAGCCACGCTGTAGGTCGTTGAACCACGTTGTAGGTGGTTGAGCCACGCTAAAGCTATTATTGGTTTCAGCATGAATAGGTCGCCTCGCCCGGGGTAGTACCACCCTCTCATAGAAAACCGACGTGAAGTAACCGTGCTTGCATTTTTGCGTTTCGTTAGGTTAGTGAGAGCGCCGGAGGCCCACCTCCCCTCTCCTCCCCCTCCCTCTTCTCTTCCCCTCCCCACCTATCCCCCAAACACAGACTGGCAACGCACTTTCGACTTCCCTGGTGTTGTTAGTTTCTATGGAGTGTGGTGATCACTTAACATCGGATGACCCACCTGTTTATTTGCCAGCAATGAATGACATTAAAAAAAAAACAATTTTTATGAGCAGTTCAAAAGACTAACAAATCATTGTACGCAAAGTAAAGATATTATTAAAATACTAAAAAACGCAGACGAAGTAATGGGTAACAACTAGTTTTAGTTAAATTAAAAATAGTGATTATAAACAATTTTGCGCTAATTGTTTGAAATTTATATTTATTTAAGAATACGAGTTCGAGAAGTCAATTAGACACAATTTTATTTTAGTCTCAAGTATCTGCAATAACAAGATATTATATGGAAGTATTAAATAGCCACAAGTTTAATTAAAGCTCTTTATTACCCATCGCAGCGCTAGAACCAACTTAAAAGTTGAATGAATTTTCTGCAATAGATAGTCGTGATTTCAGTCTTATAAAAACAACCTTTAATGGAACGACTATTGTGACCAATTCGATTGGTGACTCTAATTAAATAGAAATGTATTTGTATAAATAAGATGTTTAGCAAGTAAGTCCAACTCAAAAAATATATTCTTGTACATCAGAATTGAATCAATTACTGCATAATATCGAATACAACTGTAATTTACAAAATTGTATGTATAGGTTAAGCGTTTTGTTTGTGATTTTATTTTGTAAGGAATAACTATTTCATTTAATTAAAAATACTTACATATATAGATAAATAAAAAGCAATCGACGATTGTATGTAAATACCTTTACAACGGCTGCATCTATCTGGCTAATTTTTTTACGGTTATAATTGTCAGGATAAGATTTGTATTTTTTTATAGTTTTGAAAAGTGAAAAATTTGAGTTAAAAATATTTTCTTGTACATTAGAATTCATTCAATTACTGCATAATATCAAAAACAACTGTAATTTCCAAAATTCTGTGTATAGATTAAGCGTTTTGTTTGTGGTTTTATTTTCAAACAAATAACTATATCATTTAATTAAAAATATTTAAATATATAAATAAAAATCAATTGACAATTGTATGTAATTGCTTTAGAACGGCTGCATCTATCTCGCTAATTTTTTTAATGGTTTTAATTGTCAGGACTATATTTGTATTTTTTCAAAATCGTTTTGAAAAGTGAAGAATTTGGGTTAAAAACTCTTCATAAAAAAGTGAGTCAGTAAGACGGGAGATAGTAGAGGCTTAGGAAGATCCTCAAGAATATTGATAGAATTGACAGTTTGACGTAAAGTTATTCAATTGCTATTTTATTTCATGATAAGGTTGTACTGTAAAGGAATTATTTGATCTCACGACGATGACATAGCGACATTTTTTTTTCGAACTGAGTACGCCTTAGTCCTGACGGGCCTTCACAACTTCACCGGACTAAGCACATACTTTACATAGTGACAACACTATTACTGGTGGTAAGGACAGTATAATCTAAAAACAATAGTGATCAACGGAAGATCGGTAACCATTACCGGTCGTAGATATGATGCTGGCTTGCAGACGTCTCTATTGCTGGATATACACCCTTTGGTCCCGGAAAGTGACAAGTGGCATGCTCATCTAGTGTATGGTTGTTGCGATCCATTCGTACAGAATTCTTCCATTCTACCACCGAGCGGAAAGTGTCGAAACTTGTACCTTAATGCATATTTTATGTCAAGATAATAATGGTTCAGTAAATAAATATGTCTATTATTTATTTATTATTATATAAAAAGTATTTCACGCGGCTTCGATCGCGTAATGTGGTTTTGACCTCTCCCTCAGGAGCAGTATTTTTTTTGGATTATAGATACTCTATGTACCTTTCTGTACCCTTGACAATGTGTAACCAAAATGTCATGATAATCGGTTCAATAGTTAATCCGTGAAAGCGTAACAAACACAGAAACTCACATTCCCATTTAATATTATTAGCTTTTGCCCGCAGCTTAGTTAATGTCATGTAGATATGACCTCTCCCTCGGGAACAGTAGTATTTTTTGGGTGAAAGGTACCTTATGTTCTTTCCTGTGTGGCAATGTTCATGACGATCGGTTGAGTTAAAGCGAGAAAGTGTAACAAACAGGCAAACAAACTTATTTTGACATTTATAATATTATTAAGTGTAGTAAGACGTTCAGATACTCAATTATTATTGAAGAAAGTCCGTCTCGAGTGGAAACCGTGTTTGTAGAGTGGGAGGATTTTCCTACATGATAGTAGGGATTTTTGCAAGGTGGTAGTAATTTTTCTAATGACCGACTGGTGTGGCTACCATCCTCAAATAAAAAAAATGTAGCCGAGTACATATAACTGCGTTCTGTCAGCGGCACTTGAGAGGTGTAAGGTGTAAGGCACTTTGGAGTGTAAGGGGTGTCGAATAACATCATAAGACTTGTGACACCCAAGCCAACCTAACCTGCACGTGGTACACCCTGCTGAATAACGAATGAGGCAATGGAGAAAGCGGGGTGGTAGGGTTTTACAGCCTGACTGGGTCGCAGCCATCATGTATATGGCGCAAAAGCCCGTCATAGTGATTCGCTTCTGCGGGCCGCGTTTCGGGATCAACCTGTGCATATTCAGCTTTTTGCAAGTCGGCATGACCGCGACGACTGGCGATGGATAGTGTGTCACTCCGTGGTCGCCATTGTTTTTGGATTGTACTGTGCTTACCATCATACACAGTGCAATCATTATGCCGTGCTACAATAAAAAAAAGTTTATCTTCCTATAGGTTGAACGAGTCAACATTTTGACTCCATCAAATTCATATTAAAAAAATCGACATAAACGTTCTACATTTCATGAACGACATCGACATTTAGCATCAACCGAGACTATTTTCTTATAAAGTGCTAACGCTAAAACCAATAAAACGTAAGAGAAAAAATCCGCAGCAGCATATGCAGCATAATTGCATTTTTATTTTTATGGAAACAAAGTCCATTATTTCGGCTTGCTGTGGTTGCTGGTAGAAATCGTCAAGTAAGGAAAAAGTGTTATGCTGCTTTGTATCGCTCCCTCCACTGGAATTTCCCACTTTCTGTACCTTGCTATTATATATAAGTGTGCGTGCGGGTATCGTAATTCTAGTAAATGAATGTCGTGAACTCTCGGGCATTGATATTATAAGTAAAAAGGTTGTATTAAAAGTAACTTTTTTACATATAAAATAATTGGCTTCTGGTTATATAAGCTCAATATTGAACGCGTTGAAATTTCATTAAAACCTATTTGGTTTTGTTTAAAATCATACGTTACTTATATTGTCATATTATTCCAGTTTTGGTATGAAGAATCGAGAAATGTAAACTGCAGCAAGTGCACTGTTTTAAAAAAATACTTAGAGAACATTGAATCTCACACATGTGTATCTTATTATAGTTACCATCAGTCAATAAATACTACGATATAATATGATATGAATAGCACATTTAATATAATATATTTAATTATTTTTATGCGATTTTTAATTAATGTAAATTTTCCTAAAAGATTAAATAAAACTTTTTGACTTAATTATTTGATTTGATTTAATTACCCTATGTTATTTGCATTGATATATATATATATATCTCATATATATATATAACTAACTGGCCCAGCAGACGTTGTCCCGCCTTGATTAAAAAAAACCTTGACAAATTATATATAATTTGTCAAGGTTGGTATACCAAAACGTTCCTCATGAATAACTTTATCCACTGGTGTAAACCGCTTGAAAATCCGTTTAATAGTTTTTGAGTTTATTGCGAACAGACAGACAGACAGACGCGGTAGGGGACCTTGTTTTATACTATGTAACGATAATGATAATAAAAGATAAATAAACCCAGGTTCCTCACAGAGAAAGAAAGACTCGAATATAGGTGCATAACGCTTCTTTCTTGCGTGACAAAAATATACAAACACTAGCGGACCTGGCGGACGTTGTCCTGCCTTGATAATAAAAAAAATCCTAAAAGTCAACCGCAACGCCACCTACCGGGTCCAATTGTGAATCTAAACCATTCTCGGATCCACTGGAACACGCACACAAAGTTTTATTAAAATCGGTCCAGCCGTTTAGGAGGAGTTCAGTGACATACACACGCACAGAAGAAATTTATATATAAAGATAAACAATCCAAATCTCCATATCGAAATACAATCGGATTTGTAGAGACGCAAGAAATCTCGTTCTTGACGGGGCACCCTTTACTACACATTTTTTTCATTGTCACCTGGTGTTCAATAACAATATGGCCACAATAAAAAACACTGCGTCTAGAAATAGAAAAAGAAACGAAACTATCGCAATGAAAACTATACTGATTAAATACATTATCCAGAGAAGCACCTAGAGAATGTGTCAGAACTATATTTCTATACACCATAACCAGTATATCCGTTACAGGTATTTTAGGGTTACTATGCTATTCGTATTACTGACAGCAACAGAAAGATACCACCAAATATGATCATAGATTTAATTCGATTCCAATGGGCATAGGAAAACAACACAAACAAATCTGTAGATATACAAATTATAATTGATTGGACTATTATAACTTAACACCTATATATGCGGTATTTATTGATACGAAAATATAAATTTAATAAGAAAGCATAACTCCAGTTAAGGTCGTGGTGGTCTAATGGTTTGACCGGTGGAATATCAATCCGCTGCCCACAGGTTTTTTTTTATGTCATAGGTGGCAAACGAACAGGTGGGTCACCTGATGTTAAGTGATCACCACCGTCCATGGACACTAACAATACCAGAGGAGACGCAAGTGCATTGCTACCCTTTGGATGAAGGGTTAGGGGAGGGAGTGGGAGAGGAGAGAGGAGAGGGAAGGGGAGGTGGGCCTCTGGCGCTCTCACTGACCGAACGAAACGCAACAATGCAAGCACTGTTACTTCACGTCGGTTTTCTATGAGAGGGTGGTACTACCCCGGGGGAGCCGGCCCATTCATGCTAAAACCAGTAATAGTTTCAGCGTGGCTCTACCACCATAAAAAAGGTTCGAACTACAGTATGTACCAAAGAGTTTTTCGGAATTCACATACCTTTACTAATTTAAATTGGTTTGGGTGAAGGAAAACACCGTGAGGAAACCTGAACCTGAGGAATGTTCATGTAGTACTACTATATGTGGGGAACATAGAACTGTGGATTTCTCAGAATTTTAAATCACCAATACGTCGTGGGCTGGTGTGGTGATTATGCCCATACAAGCTGATGATGATGATATAATAACTCCAGTAATAACTGGATTAAGACATTAAGACATTGTATTTTATTTAATATTTAATCAATTATAAAAATAAGGTGTTGATATTTATATTGTTGGATAATATAAACATAAATGGGGAAAAGCGAATTTCCAAACCGACAGCAGATGGTAGAGTCCATTAATAAATTAAAAACATTAGAAATTTCTATTCCCTCCTTAATAGCAGAAGTTTCGCTCAATTAGGCTTATTACTTAAATTTTAATGAGCACAAAAATTTTATGAAGCATTTTGTTTAGCCCCAATGTTGCTGCTGGAAGGTTATTGTGATTATAATATTTACATATTTGTTACTTTTTGGTTAAACTTTATCAACATAAGAGGTAAGGAAATACACTGATGAGACCAGCATAAATAAGTTCTGAAATTATCCAAGTAAACATAGTTAAAAAACTTTCAGTGTTGAATTTCCAAAGTATATTTTAAATTATTATATTGTCATCTAATTATAAAAAAATTATTAGAGTAAATATTAATAACAATCGTAAAAATACAACAAAATTAACTTACCATGTATTGAAAAAAGTTATAAACACTCGATCGCGGGCACAACGAGGCGGTTAACGCGGTCAGCCCTCAGGCGGTACGTGCGCCCCATACCGGAGGCGGTTTCACACTGCCTCGTCTCTGATAATACATAAAACGCACTGATAGCGCGGTCGATTGCATTACAATGAAAACTCAAGTGTAACTTAATTAACGTGACATATTTTTATAACCACTAGTATTGTATGTTAGTAATCCCATTTATTACTATTGCAAGCTACTCCGATCCAAAGAAATTTGTTCTTGGACTTCGAAGTTCGATATAGACCTCAGTTCACTTAATTCGGTGTTATGCAACAAAAAAATGTTAATATTTTTGGTTGCAGGCTGACGGAGTTTTGAATTTATATTTATACAAGCTGAGCTCGCGGCTTAGTGTGCGGTTTCGTCGTAATATATAGTTGAGTCATAAGAAAATTGATAGTATTAAAACCATCTCCTTTATCCACATTCACTTAGTTGTGCCAATTATAATGTTTATCGGACAAAAGGGTACGTGATTTGTAATTTAGATATATAATTTTTATATATAAGGGTAAGTTAAACTATGGTACAAATAATATTGATATACAATAGGCTATAAATAGCTTTTTCGCGCTGTTTCGCTTACTTTAATACAAGCTTATAGTATCCCTTAAGAATAATGAAAGGTATCATATGCCTTTTTCGGGATAATGTAATACAGAATAAGGTAATGATCGGTTCAGAAGCTAAGACGAGAAACCGTAATATATAAATTAATAAACAAACTTCTATTTATAATATTATTTAGATTTATTATTTAAAAGTCAGAGTATACTTATGGTAGTTACAACTATGACGTCATAAAAAAAATAACTGTGGAGTCTCTCCGCACGGAAGAAGTGAAACTTCGTAATATGGAAATGAAAATAGGAAGGGGTAGAAATTAATTTTTAGTGAAATCACATTGTTTCTTTAAGACAAACTTTATTAACTTTGCTTACAATTCACAATTGATCGCATCATTTAATTATCATTTTCGAGTGCAGAAATATTCAAATCTATAACATTTACAATGGGATTATGATAACTAAAATAAGATACGAAATGTTTGACTATTTTTCTCGCTCTGTCTCTTTCTATTCCCCCTCCCCAGGAGCGTTGAACGTTTAACGCAACAGTGCTTTCATACCCCCTCCATGGTAGCGTTAAACGTTTCACTTCAATACAAAGATATTTATTTAATGATACATAGTTCTAATACATTTCCCTAACGTACTTTGATTAAGTGCAAATAAATAAGAAAGTTTTTTATAAGATCGTTGCGATATCGAATATCAAGTGAAGTAGAGAAAAGTGCTACTTCGACTACTTTAACAGTTAGTCGGAGGGGATGAAACTTATAATGATCGTAGAAATATGGCGTATTACGAGATTGAACCAATTCAACTTAATTTATATTCACTTTTTACTTTAATAATTAACTTAGGCGCAGTTGGTTATAAGTTTTAGCTAAAACTAAGTAAGATCTTTGTTCCTCATGGCTACCGACGCGACATAAAAAATTATATCTTTATTTTAATTTTCACATATTCTGAAAGTTAAACGAAGGCTTGGGTCGAGACTTATTTCCTATTTTTGAGTATCCAGTTACTCTCTCAGAGTTAGGTAAAATACATCTTTCATATAAATAATAGTGGTCTGTTGTTGTGCGCGCATCGCCCAAAAATTATTGGATAGATTTAGATAAAAAATTGTTTGATTTCATAAAGACTTGACCCTTTTCTGAAAATATCACGATAGCTAATAATAATATAAAGTTTTAAGAAACTACGATTTTTCTAAGACCAACCTGCGGCGATAATTTTTCTTTCCGTGAAGAAATGGGGCAAGCTGTAGAGTGTTTATGTTCTTTTCTCTGTACATAAAATATATTGTTAAGATACTGGACGTTACTTTATACATCCTTCTGGAACTGGCAGGCCGCTGCCACGTCTTACTGTAACAAAAAACGTTTGGTTTTATTTGTGCAAGGTGAACCTGAAAGAGTTAAATCAGAAACTAGTAATAGAACGAGCGGAATATTAGTAATTAAAACAACAAAAAGAATTATAAACGCGTCCTTGGTTGCCGGTTGAACCAGACGGTATTTGACATTGTTGGTATGTAACTGTAATATGTAAAAAAAGTGTGTGTGTACTTATGTACACGTGTTAGAAGTTACACTTCTTTGACGTAACAAGATAAAAAAAATCAAAAATTTTATCTTTCGCCTTATTCTACGTTTGTAGAAAAGCGACACTAACAATAGAAAAAAGGTATTTATACATTGAAAGTTTTAATACAAAGAAATACAAAGAAACAAAATGTTGACTATAGCTAACTTCAGGGTGTCGGTTTTTCGTGACGGTGTGCGCGCCCATCGTAAAAATTTACTCTCATCATTTTTCCTTAACGCGCCAAAAGAAGTATAACTTTAAAAATATATAATTAATTAAAATATGTGCAGATTAACGCATAATGACCACAGTCGATTATACATGTTTCCCTCCTTCACGGAGCGTCTTCAGACCACTGTTGACTCTTCTGATACGAGCGCCCGCTTCAGGAGGTACCTTCCGATACGAGCGGGCGAGTAAGGTAATGAACGACGCAAACATATTAACATAACACAATCATAGTTAACAATTAGTATGTATATAGATAATAACAGTGATTTTTCACTAGAATCAAGATATTAGTTTAGTATTTTTCTATTTTACCGGATAATAGGACATGACAACTGTGTCCAAATGGACCGCGACTACCACAGACCAGGTAAATAGTCGCTTAGTTATTATTGTCAAGGGCACAGATAAGGACATATTTATCTAGAAAAAATTACATTTCCTCAGGCATAGGTCAAATTTACATTAACGCGAGCTAAACCACGATCAAAAGCTAGTGATATAATGAAGCAATAAAATCTATACACATAAAAAAAAAAGTAAAACAAGTCTGTACTTTTTAAGTTTTTGTGAAAAAAATTGTTGTGGAATATGTAATAAGATACATTTCAATCATTTTTAAATATGTCTGTCCGTCTGTTTGTATGAACACGCATCACTGCTAAAGTACAGCGTTCACGATAAAACCGTATCAATAAAATCATAAAGCATATCCTCGGGAGTAACTTATTCTTTGTTTCATTAAAATTGGTCCAGTCTATCAAAAGTTATTGGTAATTTTAATGACAACGCGACTTAAGTACGAGAGAAAAATAAATAAGTAAATGGACTTAATACATTCAAATGATTTTATTACTCACTGTATTTTACATTAGGTTCCACGCAAACGGAGTCACGGGCACGGGTAGTATTTAATATAATTCCGCATCGAGTTCTAATTAGAAAAAAATCTATGTAATATAGTTTAACATATAATATTAAAGAAGTAGTTTAGATACGTGTTACTGATAAAGGAAAAATATTATAGAAGAAATCAATTTCACTAAAATTGCTCACTCAAGGTGACGGTAAGCCCACTTAAATTGATATAAAATTGAAGAGACTCTCATTATGTAAAAGCCAATGCCCAAATCGCTCGTAAACCTTGAATAACAGAACCATTTTGTCGCTTAATTCGGGTGGAAACTGTACTGTAAAGAATAAACATTAGTTCTTCACGGGTGAAGAATATTTTTAATGCTGTAATAGAAACCTTTCCGTATAGATTAAGCAAAAATTTGCAAATGACTCGTGGTTTAATCGATTTGGACGCATCAGTACATTTTGTTTGCGCCTAATCGACCTTTTTGGTACTTAACTGATACTGATTATTTCCAGTACATCTATCTGCCCTGCTTCAATTTGTCTACAACATAAAGTCATTATTTAATTTCAATGAGCAAATAAAAAAAAGGGTGTGTCGAAAAGACATATGATAGTAGTGAAATATTTGTATTATAGGTAAAACATTTAATTAAAAAAATAAAACCAAAAGCCAAAGTCACGCGGTTTTCCCTTTTTTATTTGGCCTAGGGAGGCCTTAACACCGTAACTGGCCTATTAAGGCGAGCGCTTGAGGCACTCAGCCGATTTTCTTTTAACAACCAGCTCAAGGGTGCACAAGCATTTATACCTTAATAACTTATATATGTATTTCGTATCGGGTAATTTTACTGTACTAATTCTTTCCCAGGCGGTCACCTATTTAAGTGCTGATCGCGCCCGTTGCTTAACTTCGGTGATCAGACGAAGAACCGGTGTTTTCAACACTTTACCCGACACAGTGTTTACTCCCACCACTTTTCGTTACACAAAAAAGTTGCGGATCAGAATTTTAAAGCCCTCTCATAAGATGCTTCCCTTCAATATTCGAATATGTATTAAAATAGTCCTAGACCCATAAAATCTAGTAGATTAGGCATACGTGCAACGTATTTCAAACGCTTCATCCATTTCATTTTTCAATATCTATCTTTTTTACGTCGTAAAACTGATGACAATTAAGAATACTTTATTCAGTTCAGGCCTTAAGAAGGCACTTATGAACTTTGAGATATTACCACCGATATTAGGAATATCTCAGTTATCTAGAAGAGCCGGGCTTACATTTTGATTGTATAATATATTTATTATTATTACAAAATACAAGTGAATTCTGTATATAGTCGTTAATTATTAGTTTGACAAAAGTATATAAAGGAGGTCATTTCTATTGCACGTCACGTAATTATTTACTCTATATTAAGGCTTTGACAGTAAATAAAAACTTCACACGGAACTTGAACTTATTGTCTAGCAAATCGGTAATCTCCTTTGCGACTTTACTGTAGAACCTCTCTAAAGACTTTTATTGGCCTTACTGAGCCTAAAATATGGGATGTTTCATTTATGTTTATTTCTCGTATAAAAATTATGCCGGTTGTTTACTAGATGTAGCCTATCTAACTTTTCTAAACATATATATCAAGGATGGAATATGGGAAGGGTAAAGTTAAGATACTGTATTCCTGAAACTTGTTCTTTGTTGGTTCGCGAAATTCAATATTATAAATTGCTCGAATTATCCGTTTTATACATATAGTACATAACTCAGCTGCCGTCCCTAGGTATACTAAAATGAAATGAAAGTAGCGCTTACGTAAATTATAAATTTCGTAGTGTTTAAATTTAAAATTTTGTGTCAGAATAATTCATAGTACCTACTCTAAGTGGATGAAGACATGAATGTGCACGAAGTAAGTGTAAGGTAGCTTGTTAAAAGCCTGACAACGAGTCGGCCAGCATCGATAAATCAATGTCTCTCGGCGCTTGACATTGCTACTTGTCTCCATTGTACAACAGATGCAATGTGGTCGTTTTATTTGGCCGATATAGTGAAACAGGGATTAATAATTTCTTAAACTAGGTATAAGAAGATACTAGAGAGATATAATAATACTATATAGTTTTGTTCAAAAAGATATACACAATGAGTTCTGACTTTGTATTATGAACATAGTAATCAATTCCATGTCTAGGTGTTAAACATTTATATATCTATATCAGCTTATGCTTTACTTGAAATCAAATAGCTGTAAGTGAAATTGTATCTACAAATAACTTGACTAAGAATGAAACATGCGATTTCTCTTCTGATAATTTTTAATATTCTTCAGTAATATGCGACATGCTGACATATCTCAAGTTTGAACGTGGCTCAGTATACTTCATATTCGATCGATGGTGGTAGAGCCACGCTGAAGCTATTACTGGTTTCAACATGAATGGGTCGGCTCGTCTGGGGGAGTACCACCCTCTCATAGAAAACCGACGTGAAGTAACAGTGCTTGCATTGTTGCGTTTCGTTCGGTCAGTGAGAGTGCCGGAGGCCCACCTCCCCTCCCCACTCCTCTCTTCTCTCCCTCTCCCTCCTCCAACCCTTTCCCCCAATGGGTGGCAACGCATTTGCGACTCCTCTGGTGTTGTTAGTGTCCATGGACGGTGGTGATCACTTAACATCAGGTGACCCAGCTTTTCGTTTGCAACCTATGACATAAAAAAAAAAATTCAAGTGAATGGTATGTAACATTTATTTTACCTATTTTTATTTTATTTTCACGGTTAAGAAACATCGTATAACATCTTAGTGCTAAGACGTAGTCGCTAATTATGAGCCTCGTAAAATAGCTGAATCAGTTTCAAGGAGTTCTATACAAGAATCAAAGTTACTAATTACTAATTAAGTATCTGTGGGCGGAGAATGTAGCTTGTTGATTGGATAGTCGACGGGGTTGGAGATTTCTGAAGTGGCGACCTGCTTTGTAGCGTGGTTGGACCCGCCGTGTAATAGACCAGCGATATTGTGAAGTTTATGAAAACCTGCAAAATGCTTGTGTTGTCACAATACCTATCAATTTTATAGAGCATCTTGTCTTAGATTTCTTCTGTGTATTTTTGGTATATTCAGGATGAAAAATAGCCTCTGCCCTTCACCAGGTCTCCTACTTATATACCAAATTCAATTAAATTGCGACAATTCATAGAGTTAGTTTCAGACAGACAGTGTTATGAATTTATAATAGTAGTTTCTGCAGGCTGTACCCCTTTTAAGTTGAAACACCGTGTCCAGGAAAATACTATGTTTATTAGCTTATTCTCTAACATACATCAAGAAATGAAAAAAAAAACAACGATAAAATCCGAAAGTAATTTCATCTTGTAGTCCGCTTGTATGTTATGAAGGTTTATTTTTTTATCCAAGCTCAGCAAATAGGATCCCACGGCAAAGATAGTTAAGTATATAGAGATGATCACTAAAACGATTTGCATAGTATAAAAAAATAGTTCCACGAATAAGTAGCTATTAAAATTTAGATATATATATATATATATATCTTTTGTTTTTTGATACATATATAGATGATATAATTTTACTTTCGAACGTGGTAACATAACATATATATATATATATATATATATAAGTATGGAAATGCACAATGAGCACATGATATAAATTGTCATATTAATGTTTCAGCTAATAATAAAAAAAAGCTTACACCTTGGCGACAACAGAAGCATATACGCACAGTTGACAATTGGCAACTGTATTATAATATGATTTTGTATCTTATTATACAGGTTGATTCGAAAAATGCGACGCACCCAACGAGCCCCTCTGTAATGGGATCCTAGGACGCCGTGGCATGTGATTCAACACCCTTAAACTAAAAACGTAGCGTGTTTTCCTAACATGTCATTACCTATACAGCCTTTACAAAGTCACCGAACAAATATTTGGGTAAATTACATCGTAGTACGGGTCCCTTAGTAAGGGTTACCCTTTTTCAGAACACCTTAGTATACTTGATGTGAGAATACGTTTTATTTTTTACTTATCACTTGACACGAATACTGGTTATAAAGTAAATGTATTATACTCCATTGGTCTTGATGAAAAATACACTGAGTTTGCTACAATCAATTACAATATTGCTTCCAAAACAAGGTATAATTATCTCGTTTACCTACCAATTTTATTGATAATTTAATTTTGGACAAGTTAATTTACCTTACCTGGAACATTTACTCCAATATGTATAGCTATAATGAATTAAATAAAAGTTACAATGTTAAATGATTTGATGTGACACATTTGGTTTGATTGAATAACCTTATTTTGGCTACAAGAAAAAATGGTGAAAAAATCTGCAGCGTCTCAGTTGATGGATATTTCAATTTCCATTTTCACCATTATTTTGATATTATATTTAACTTCCCTTATTTATTATTTTAATGGTATTATTATATCATATCATAATAAGAAAGCATTATTAGCAATATTTTTATTTGTATTTATTACTAAATATTTTATTAAATTATATATTCTACATAGTACAGGTTTTGAAGTAAATATTTCTTTAAGCTCGATGTGTTTCGAAACTCAGTAAAACGGAAGTGAAGTAAGAAATAACAAAGATACATTAGAAGGAGACAATTATATACATTTATTTGTATGACCGAACGTTGAGAGAATGTGATAGAATACGTTATACAATGTTTCTTATTACGCGTGGGCTTGTGTATTACGAAGCCTTGGAAAAACGCGTCATAGCCAGGGTATTGTATCATGTTGTCATTTTATGAAGGTTTCACTTCTATCACGTGTGAAATACGTACATGTTCATTAGAACGGATTGTCTACTATTCCACGAATTAATTCATGATAATCTATCCTATTTGTGCTACACTCCAGAAATATAATTATACACCCTATATAGTTTGCAAGAGTAAAGCGATAGCAAAAATTGTTAAATATCGGTTGCAAAATAGTAAATATAGATTATGTAACTGTGATAACCAAACCTTGGTAAATCAACAACAGTGCCATCTGTGCATATGTGATACGGAAATATTCTCAATATAAAAAAATTACACTTTTAATATATTTATATTCAAATTACAATATTAAAGGATTACATTTACTTACATTAAACCTACAACTAAGAAGCATCTACAGACTTTGTGTGAGACAATAGTCCAATAAAACGTAATCTACTAAAACCGAATCTAAGAGCTGTCCTAACAGATGTGACTACTGCTTGAAGTCTGTACGAATAGTAACGCAAAATTAGGATTCAATATGTGACTTCCCAATTCTTTGTATTGGCATATTGCGCTGTTGGTGGTCGGCGTGTCGCAATGGTTATAAATCATATTGCAACTTCACAGGTACTGTGACGGCGTAACAAGTGCAATAAGATGCATGTCTTTGTTAAAAAGTAATCTATTTTTATGTCTGTAAAAATCAGTCACCGAATGTGAGTTTGCGCATCGCTTTTTGAACCCATCTGGCTATTTTTTTGTAATATTTATAATCGTCAAGACAAAGTTTGTATGAAAGAAATGTTTAAAAATTCGTACTTCTTCTTACCCTTATCCCACATAAGTAGGGTCGGTACAACATGTTTGTCACGTTGTGGTATATGATTTGGATTAATTTTTACGATCGGCCGCCTGCCTTACAATTTTTCTGTAGGCTTTAGCTTGGTAGGCTATTTATAGTGTCTCTTTGAGCGACACCACCGTTCCGGTTAAAAAAAAAGTTCTTCAAGATTATTTCGTACTGAAAGTGAATAATTTTGGTTAAAAATATGCATATCAAAAGAAAGACGGCAGATAAATCTTTAAAAGCATTCACAGAATTAACAGATTGAGGTCGTATTGTAAGGAAAGATTTGGTCTATGGTTTGATCTGGTTCTTCGTTCCCATGCTAAGCAGCTAATAATTATATAAATACTAGCGGGCCCGGCGGACCTTATCCCACACTGATAATTAAAAAATCTTTGACGAACAGTATACCTAAACCTTCCTCATGAATCTCTTTATTGGTTGGTCAAAATCACGTGAAAATCTGTTTAGTAGTTTTTGAGTTTATCGCGAAGAAACAGACAGATGTGGCAGGAGACTTTGTTTTATAGTATACTAGCTGACCCGTGCAACTTCGTCTGCATCGAATCGGTTATGTAATTATTTACGACATCACATTAGAAACTTCAAAAATAACTGTATTTCTCCACTATTTAATGGATGTTATTATACATATAGACCTTCCTCTTCAATCACTCTATCTATTAAAAAGAACCGCATAAAAATCCGTTGCGTAGTTTTAAAGATTTAAGCATACATAGGGATATAGGGTCAGAGAAAGCGACTTTGTTTTATACTATGTAGTGATAATAATAATGGTTAAAGTTCCTTCCATCTCATGTGTTTTTTTTTTCTGCAGAGTCTTGGTCTGCGTCTTTTTTCTGCTTCTGTTTATTTTATTAATCGGGTAAAAATAGTTTTAAATGTGAGCAACGGCTATTATTATTTTACTTAATTTAGGGAGGCTTCGCAATCATCTTTCACCTCATTTGTTGAAATATAACAAGAATCTAATATATTTTTAGTAGTAATAATTTCTTTAACTATAATAATTTACCTAATTTATAATATAATAATATAATTAACCTACAAGAAATATATTTGAAATGGTAATATGATAATTCACAAAAAGTTAAATTGTACGTTTTTTTTATTAATATGCTATATTATATACTATACGGATCAACACGAAACTATTGTACGATTAGGCAGGTATGTAACACTTGTATATCTGTTCGACCTGATATTAACACTTCATTGTTTTAAAATTGTAGCACGGCATAATGACTGCACTCATTGCATACTCATGACCTCATGGTAAGCATAGTACAATCTAAAAACAATGGCGATCACCGAGTGACACACTATCCATCGCCGAACGACGTTGTCATGCAGGCCTGCGAAAAGCTGGATATGCACAGGTAGATCCCGAAACGAAGCGAAGCGAATCACTATGACAGATTTTTCGCCATATACATGGTGGTTGCGACCCAGCCGGGTTGTAAAACCCTACCACCCCGCAAATTTCATCTGAAAAATCCTTGGCTACTTTTATTTGGTTTCTGAGCTACTCGGTTATACTACCAATAGTTATTGACTCAACAAAGTTATCCATAAGATAAACTGTCAAATGGTCCGTTGAGTTTTACTGACATTTATCGTATGGCTGTGTTTTCAGAAACGCAATTTGACAAGTTATCGAACTGATAACGCTATTGAGCAGATAAACTACAATTAAAGTACCTCAGAAACCGGACATAGTAGGTGGCAATGTGAAAATAGTAATATTTGAAGTTCTGAAAGAAATGATAACAGTGCAGAAAAAAAGTGTCTGTGTACTTAATATGTACACGCGTTAGAAGTTATACTTCTTTGGCGTAACAAGATAAAAATCTTTTCAAAAATGTTATCTTTCGCCTTATTCTACGTTTGTAGAAGAAACGGCACTAACAATAGAAAAAAGGTATTTAATACATTGAAAGTTTTAATACAAAGAAATACAAAGAAACAAAATGTTGACTGTAGCAAACTTCAGGGTGTCGGTTTTTCGTAACGGTGTGTGCGCGCATCGTAATAACTTCAGGCTGTCGGTTTTTCGTGACGGTGTGCGCGCGCATCGTAATAACTTCAGGGTGTCGGTTTTTCGTGACGGTGTGTGCGCGCATCGTAATAACTTCATGTTATCGGTTTTTCGTAACGGTGTGCGCGCGCATCGTAATAACTTCAGGGTGTCGGTTTTTCGTGACGGTGTGCGCGCGCATCGTAATAACTTCAGGGTGTCGGTTTTTCGTAGAAACAAAATGTTGCATCGTAATAACTTCAGGCTGTCGGTTTTTCGTAACGGTGTGCGCGCGCATCGTAATAACTTCAGGGTGTCGGTTTTTCGTAACGGTGTGTGCGCGCATCGTAATAACTTCAGGCTGTCGGTTTTTCGTAACGGTGTGCGCGCGCATCGTAATAACTTCAGGGTGTCGGTTTTTCGTGACGGTGTGCGCGCGCATCGTAAAAATTTACTCTCATCATTTTTCCCTAACGCGCCAAAAGAACTATAACTTCAAAAAGTATTTTTTTTAAATTAAGAATACGTATAAAGGATGTACTTTTTCCAAATAGATTGTTCAGAAATTTTTAGATTAATATCGAGTCGATAGAATTCAACAATGTTAGCTTAGTCAACTTGCTTAGAATAAATTAACTAGTACTGCATTTTAAGGATAAAGTAAATTTTGAGGTATACTACTATTTAAAACAATACAAAAGAATTTTTATGTTTTATTCTATTTACATAATCTGTAATCAAGATTACTCGAATTATAAACAGATAATATATTTCGTGAGTCTGTAGTAGTCAATTCGTGTTGTACAACAAAATACGAGGTGCGAAATTAATGTTACTCAGAGCAGTTCATAGCTCCTTGTTAGTGCATTTGTTAAGGACGTTACCGTTATGTAACTCGCTGGTTTGTATTCAACACATAAGGCGCCTACTTACGAAAATATTTTATTGCATAGCCAGGGCCGTTCAGAGGGGAAAGTACTGATCAACATTTAAAATCACAATTATTAGTAACATTGACAGATAAATAATAAAACTATTACATAATAATATGTAGGTAAAACAAGTGGAAAAGTATATGACATTAAAAGTAAATTTAAAAATGTATAGATATATATCTTCTTTATGTATAAATTTCTTCTGTACGTATGTATGTTACTGAACTCCTCCTATACGGCTGGACCGATTTTGATGAAATTTTGTGTGGGTATTCCAGTGGATCCGAAAATGGTTTTGATTCACAATTGGTCCCAGCAGGTGACGCTGCGGTTGAATAAATGATTTAGATTCACAATTGATCCCAGCAGGTGGCGCTGCGGTTGAATTTTAGATTTTTTATTTTTTTTTATTATCAAGGCAGTACAACGTCCCCCTGGACCGCTAGTCTTATATATAAATTTCTTCTGTACGTATGTATGTTACTGAACTCCTCCTATACGGCTGGACCGATTTTGATGAAATTTTGTGTGGGTATTCCAGTGGATCCGAAAATGGTTTTGATTCACAATTGGTCCCAGCAGGTGACGCTGCGGTTGAATTTTAGATTATTTATTTATTTTTATTATCAAGGCAGTACAACGTCCGCCGGGGCCGCTAGTATATATATAACATAATAGAGGTCTGCCGTTGTGCGCTTATCGCTGAAAAAGTACTGTATAGATTTCGATCAATTTCTTGTTATATTATTCCTTGGACACTTGATTCTTACTAGAAAGATTATCACGATAGCCCAAATTAATAGACAGATAATTAAGTTTTAAGAAACTATAATGTTTTAAGGCACTACATGTTCAACGATATTCTTTTCTTGTCGTGAAGAAATGGGGCAAGAAGTTTAATGCTTATGTTTTTTCTTCTGTGCATATACCATTTTGTTAAGATAACGATTAACGCAAATGAATACGCGGGTATCAGCTAGTAATATAATTATTGTCAACGTGTTTTCAGCTTGTATCCTTACACATTACAAAATCTAATGTCTCTTTATTCCTGTGCTAGAAGAGAAACCCTAAAATTATTTGCATTTAAATAAAGACAAATGATAAAAAAATCAATAAAAAAAGTTATCAGGTTAAAAATAAACTAATTAGACACAAAATTACTTCTAATTCATTCTGTTGCCGATTAAACGTTCTAACTGTAGCACCCCTATGTCTGTACATTGAAAACTTTACTACTTATTTCAGAGTGACATAGGAAAAGTAATAGAATACTCTAGTAGAATAAGTCTATTTAACAAAAATGTATGTTTGTCTGTTTGTTAATCCCCAAAATGACTAGAGGAATATTCATGGAATTATAACGGGTGACTTCAGTGCAGTTTGAGACAACACACATAAAAATCACCTCACGGTTAACATACATTTTATCTAAGAAAACTTGAAGCTGCTCTGTTTAAGACAGTTTGTAGAAAAGTCAAAAATGGCGCTTCATTACTTAATTTTCAAATCTTTCTCAATTATATAACTTCAGACGTGACCACGAAGAAGCTTTATAGGTTAACAAAGCGTGCGAAGTCGCGAGCATAGCTAGCTAACCAATATAATACAGTAGGCGATATTTAGAATATAAATTACAAAAACAAACAACAGTACGAAAATTCTACTTTCATATAAATTTAAAGTTAAATTATTTTAAAAATCAGATTAACATATGCGACGTGACAAAGTAAGTTAAAAAAAACATAATAATTTTGAAAATCAAGCGAGTAAAGTTGCGGTTATATCTAATTTTACCATATATATAAAACTATATTGTATACTAAATTATATTATCTAGATACTTACATATTAAATACAATGTCTCTATTATTTTTACGCTCGAAGGGAGAGGAACTTACATTAAACATATATATGTGTATCCAATTTGTACGAGGAACCGCTATACCACACTTCAAACCCCAAGTGTTGCTTATTATCGTCGTTCTGGTCATTACTGCCGCAAGTGTAGAGATTTGCTACACTCGTGTGTTGTACTGCTTATGTTTTCCTTATACCTCTAGTTCTCTTAAAATAATTGTTACAGTATTAGTAAATTACACAATCAAAAACCTAAATAATAATAAAATTTCCATCTTCCCTTCATAAAACGTTTTGTTTAAACTGTTTTTTTTTTGTTGTTTATATAATCAAGATACATACACACATATTAGTAATTGTGTATTGTTACTTAACTCCAATAACCTGTCGCTATGATGATTTAGATAATAAGCTCAAAAAATCTCTATTGACCAGTAAAAACTTCATCAAGATATGTTGAGTCGCTTCGGAGATTAGCCGCGACAAGCAATAGACACTTTAATTTTATTTATATGTATACAGATTCAGTAAGTGATATATTTAACTATACGTAATCTAACGTATGCTGTGAGTGACTAAAATTAATAACTTAATATCGCTACTTTCACACCAAATTGTCGATAACAATTGAGGATATTTTTGTAGAATGTAATCCCATTAAAAAAAACATGGTACATTTTAATATAAATCAGTATTTTTTATTAAACCGTTCTCTCCTTTGAAGTTATAGGTATATTGCTTCAACTGGAATGTTCGTTTTCAAATTGCTCTGTTTTATAACATCAATATAATTTCAAACACGTTGAGTCCGCCGATATAACGTTATTATGCGTGAATAGCTTACAAGATGGCCTCGGGTTATAAACCATATTCCTGTATATATTGGACAAACCAGTTCAGTGCCCAACATGTAGGTCAATCACTTCCGCTATCTATTCAACAAATATGCATTGTCGCCTAACTCCCTCCAGGGGTTCAAAAAGTTTCTAGTTTAAAATGGTACTAAAACTTGTGGTTGAATGCCTGAGGAGTTTGTTATTATTGAACTCAACAAGATCACTCGCACATAAGCAAAGAAGAAAAAAATTGGTTGTCTGTAAAGTCGGTTTACGGACGATTAAATTACGTGGTAACGTCATTAGAAAAGATTGGTGTAAAATTGCATACTTTTATGAATGGAAATTAATTATTCTATTATAGATAGAGAGTTGCATCACAAGCTGACGCTTAGGTCGATCTCGCCTCTCTATCGCTTGTTCCGCGCTCGCGTTTGCACGCTCGGCTCAGGTGGAACGTGACAATGGTCATGCTTTTACGAGCGTGCAGCCGGCGTTCGTCGATTTATAAGACGTTATCGCGTCAAAAACATAGATGGCTCGGGTTTTTCGCCTGGCTAGTTACCACACTTGAAAATCTACAAGCATCTATGGGTGTGTTTCAGCAGCTACATTTGGGAGCTATTCCCTCTAGGTTTACTGTATTTACTATAATATCATATTGTTATTTAACATCAGCTAAGGTAGTGACCACGCAAAATCCTTTAACATGAATAAAAACAATTAAATCATGACCACATTACACACAATGAAGAACTCACTGTGACTCTCTTTTAGTTTGTCGTGTTTTGACATCAGCAATTATTATTATTATCCAGTTGGCGAGAGTCCTGCAGGTTGGCATAACAGTAGCTCCTCACTTTAGACAATTGGGCAGAAGATTAAGCTGCTTGCTATTGTGTTGCATTCGCCGTCCATAAGATTCGCCAGGTAACAAATATAGCAACTGCTAGGTTAGAATATTCCGAGTAATAATATCATAGTTATATGATATTATGCTGTGCAGGACAGCAGCTACGGTAGACACCATATTTTTATTACAAAATGGGCAGTTTGAGCAATGTACAATATGGGATATTACAAATCATTAAAAGCTAAGTTCGAGGAATTCAGTATCTTAACTCTGCCCTTTCAATACATTCTTAATAATTTAATGTATTTCCGTAAAAATTAAGAAGTACGTACGTAAAAGGACGAACGTAAAAGACTGGCATAATTTAAATAACAGAGATTGTTACAAACTGGTCATCCAGTGTTCCAGAATCAGTAAGACCGGTAACAGATTTTTAGGTAATAATGAATGGTGTTAGGTTTTACAACAAAATCACAAAGCACATTACGGAATCGTAAGCTCAAGCGAGTTTATATGTCAAAAGGCTATATTATAGAGAGTATCAATATGTGTACGATTGTAATGTCTAGAATTTACACCTGAGCATCCACTAAAAACGATTGTATCTGTAATGTTTTTTAAAGATATGTACGTTAAAAAGATAAACTCGATCGAGTTTCTCGCCGGTTGTTCTTAATGTTTTCCGAATTGATGATAGTTTTGGCGTTCCCGAGCGTCTTGCTGCGTGTTGCGTGCCGCTTGTGCCGCGTTACTGCTGGTTACAATTTGATACGAGTCTTCCCTTCTCCTTGACGTATTGCATGAGCATATTATTATAAAGTCACAAGGTTTAGTCATGTCACGATTTAGATGCAAGTAAAAAATCACAATAATTTCAAATCCTGTTTAATGCTGTGGTATGAATTATTACATGTTTTACAAAATCATCAAATGATTTGATACCAGATTACCTCTCCATCACGTCTAAAAGATCAAAGGAGATATAGAAATGTTTTACAAAGCCCTAAACTCTTCGGATCAATTCTGGGCACTCTTGAAGTACATGTTCAAGAGTTTGTACAGATATGTTATATATAAATACTAGAAAGTTAAAACTGTATTACAGAAAACATCACGTTGAATATTGTAGGCAAAAAACAATAGATTTTCGAAATAAAGTGCAGATATATATTTTTTTATGTTCAACAAGTACGTGCTTGGCCACAATCCAACCTGATGGTAAGTGACGATGAGACCGACGATTTATCGCGCTTACCCACTAGATGCTTGTTCACTCTACTTTTGAAGACTATAAGTAGAGTGGAATATAAGGGAGAATATATTGAGGACGAGAGTTAGCGCATCTTATTACATAGTGCCCAAAAAATGCATAACTGATGGATATTCACGCAAAGACTGCGGGGACACCCGAACCCCCTACTTGGGTCCCCTACAAACTGCGGTCAGCCAGCGGTGCTTCGGATCCCGCTAGACTCCGCATGAGATAACCCGGCTCCGCATAAGAAGTACGCTATATTCGGTTCGCTATATAACTGTCCTCAAACATTCTCCCACTTAAGACGGGCTTCCCGGAAATGCACACCGGAACACGACGAATCGTTTCACGGTGTGATTGAGTTCGGAGGGTGGTAGCAAGCCGCGGCCAAAGCCTCTCACCTTCAGAACTGCTCGTTTAGCACCACCCGGGGGTCACGAGTATGGTCTCGAGTCTAAAGTCTACGGACGTGAGCAGCAGTCAACCCCTTATATTAACCCTCCAATATTTCTTATCTATTTTGATAAACTTTAAAAGTAAAATACAAAATCATGTTTCATGCAAAATTCTATTACAAGATACCTATTACTTATAACTATTTACAAGAATTATTTACTTATGGTATTAGATAATCAAGAAGTAAAATATAATCTTCAAGTTAATTGAATCCCGAGCTATTTCAAAGTCACTAAGATTACAATTTATTTTAACTCTAGTTTATCTCGGTATAAATTAGTAAATTTTATATTCATGTCATATTGCGTAGTTATAAAGAATTTAAAATCACTAATATGATATATAATAACGATACTTCCATAAATAATATTGTAGAGGATTATATGTTTTATTTCTCCTTAGTCAACTTTTTTTTTTATATCATAGTGGGCAAACGAACAGGCGGTTCACCTGATGTTAAGTGATCACCGCCGTCCATAGACACTAGCAACACCAGGGGAGTTGCTAGTGCATTGCCATCCTGTGTTTGGGGGGAAGGGAGGACTGAGGGAGGGGGATGAGGGAGGGAAGAGGAGGTGAGCCTCCGGCGCTCTCACTGACCGAACGAAACGCACCAATACAATCACTGTTACTTCACATCGGTTTTTCGTGAGAGGGTGGTAATACCCCGGACAAGCCGACCCATTCATGCTGAAACCGGTAATAGCTTCAGCGTGGCTCTACCACCTACCTATCAACGAAGAATTCATAGGAATTTAAAATAATTAATAAAGTAACGGGTAACACATTGTAAGTTACACAAAAGCAATAGACAACGTTTAGAATATTAAACTAGATTTCTTAGAAGCCCTGATGCCTTAGTTGATAGCGTGTTTGGACATAGCATCGATAGACGTAGGATCGAACCCTTGCAACTGAGTAGGCGTTTCCCGCCTACCTAAAAGTTCCTGATGAACCATAGTGATTAAGTCCGCATGGCTAACTACTATCCTTAAGTTGAAAATCGCTCGCCAAGCACCTGTTGGTGTGTTCCAATTGCACTTGAGAGCCACCCCCCTCTAGATTTATAGTGTTTACCATTTTAGACCACGTCACCTTACATAAGACGACACTGGTCAAATGCTTGCTTTTAATGGTGGTAGAGCCACGCTGAAGCTATTACTGGTTTCAGCATGAATGGGTCGGCTCGCATGGGGTACTACCACCCTCTCACAGGAAACCGACGTGAAGTAACAGTGCTTCCATTGTTGCGTTTCGTTCAGTCTGTGAGAGCGCCCGAGGCCTACCTCCCTTCCCCTTCCGCCTTCCCTGGCTCTCCCTCCCAACCTAGGCGGGCAACGCACTTGCAACTCCGCTGGTGTTTCAAATGTCTATGGACGGTGGTGATCACTTAACATCACGTGACCCATCTGTTCGTTTGCTTGCTAAGATATAAAAAAAATGCTAAAACCTATAATGTATTTAAAAAAAATGTCTGCGTACTTATGTACACGCGTTAGAAGTTATACTTCTTTGGCGTAACAAAATAAAAATCTTTTCAAAATTTTTATCTTTCGCCTTATTCTACGTTTGTAGAAATAACGACACTAACAATAAAAAAAGTTGACTGTAGCTAACTTCAGTGTGCCCGCGCATCGTAATAACTTGAGGGTGTCGGTTTTTGTGACGGTGTGCGCGCGCATCTAAAAAATTTATTCTCATAATTTTACCCTAACCCGCCAAAAGAAGTATAACTTCAAAAACAATAGATAATCAAAGAACAAAATACTTTGTTATGTTCTTGATGTAAATGCTCAGTGCCAATATATATCATCGGTCGACTTAAGTTTAAATACTAAAAACTGTCCGTTTTACGTGAAAGAATATATTGTGATTACAGTATATTTTTTATTTATCGCTTTACCATGAGTCCGTGACTTTATGACTATTAAGTAAAAATCTACGGCCAAACGTCTGGCGCTATATTCCACCAGCTGTTCTTGATATCCAGTTACCTTTATAAATTAAAAGTATTTTTACGTTTTATGTAAGCGTTGCCTAAAGTTTTGCAAGATTGTGAACAGACACTAACGAGAAATTCCATAAAAAAGAATACAAGATCAAACAACATTCGAGGCAAAATGTCTGATAAAGCAAGAACGCGATAAAAGAAATATAAAAACAAGTTTTAAAGGGATTCATGTTACACACAGTTACACAGAAAATAATATATCAATAATTAATAATACTAATAGAGGTGTATACATATTAAACTTATAGCTAGTAATTATTAGAACAACTAATAATATAATGCATTATTTCTACACCCATTGCGTAGATTATAGAAGGTAACATTATTTGTTGTTATCGGTTGTCCGTTATTATTATTGACTAGCTGTACCCGCAGCTCCGCACGCGTTATTAAAACTCGTATTAAAGAATAATTATAGAATTGTGAGACTATCTACAATTACAGAAACGCTTTTTAGACAATTGTAAGTGCGACGTGCACGCCTCTAAAAGTAACATGTAACGTGTACAGTAGATATATAAATACAAAACCGTGCTAAATGAGGTTTGTCATCAGCAACACATTTGGAACCTTAACCCACCATATAACTACCTCAGTGCTCACTTACACTGTATAAGGAACTAACGAAACAATAACTTCAAATATTATTATTAAGATTTACATTTACATTATATATAATATACATTGCCATTGTTATATTTAAGATTTTGTGACTATACAAAAATAAACGCTTGTCTGTTCCGCAAGAAATTGTATTATGGAACACTTTACGTAATACGTTTATAATCTAAGATCTTTTGAGGAAGACCTCTATATCATTAATGTTATTAATAATTATAATGTCGAATTGTAAACAATAAGCTGATAATTATTTCTCTTATTAAAAATAAAGAATCAGTTGAAATCTTGCTATATTTCATACAGACAAAGTCGCGGGTAACAGCTAGTCTAAAATAAAATAACCTCAATTACTTTTTATTAGGTTCGCTATCTACCAGTGAACAATATAAATAACGATTATTCATTTTATTGTCACTTCATTGTTACAAATTGCGAAACGATACAAAACAGCAAAATAGCCAATAGCAGAATAATTATAGTTGATGATTATTAATACCCTATACGAAAAACAGTTAAAAATAACAAAACAGCGAAATTTATAATATACCAGCTGAAAGGTTAAATACTCGCAGTATTCTAGGATATAATACTTCATGGTCACATTTAATATATAAAATAATAATATCAAAACAAATATTAATAAATAACAAAGAGAACTTAAGTTAAAGTTTGTTCTAGGACTTTCAAAAGTATAAATACAAACGTAATAAACCTAGGTGCAATGACCGGTCGGATGCGGAAAGACTAAGAGAGAGGGAGCCTGACTCCCCAGCAATACAACACGGAAGAGCCAGCCGAGAGCGTCGCAGAAGTGCAGGCTTTTTCCACCAAATGCCTCCCTAATATACCATCAGGCAGCGGACGCGAGGGCGTCCGTTGCCGTGAATTGAAGGCTTTTTTTCGAACTGATTATGCTATTGGCCTAGCAAGGTCTTAACAGCTTCACCAGATTACAAAATGAATTAAAGGCCCGTGCGGGGAGAGCACTCGATGTAAGGAGCAAAGGGAGAATTCTCCCTGAGAGGTGGGTCCCTCGTTTTTTCATCCACGGGGAGCCAAGGGCGTGGCCAGGGCAGTGGAGTTTGCTAGTCGTCACTCCACACCCTGGTTCACATTCGCGTTAAGCGGCCGACGGGTTTTTAGTCGGTAGGAGTTTGACATAACCCTCACGCTGTCCCCCGGCAGTGTGAGGTATATCCTACGTAGGATTTTTCTCCACGTTAAAAAATATCGGTGCCCAAAGATGTAAGGGGCGACCGAAATTAATAACCTTCGATAATAAAACGGACAATAAGCCCTTTTATTTTGTACATACCGTTCCCATGTTCACTTTCAAGTGAAAGCGAAACCATCCGACGGTCATTGACACTATGCTTTAATAAAGAAACGTAGATGATTTGTATTTTTCTAGATAATTTGGTCAAATATTAAGCACCTACTTTTTAAATAGATTTAGAACGAGAATCGAGTGCAGACTATTCTTCATAAATATTGCTACTGTCTAAATTTTTAACCTGTATAACCCTTATTTGCATCTATAATTAAAACTCCCCGTAAATTATTTAAAATTTAAAGGGCTTATATCGTTTTTGTACTTAAGTAGGTAGCTTACAAGGTAACTTACGTGGAAGTAATTCTATAAATACACTTTTATCTTCAGTTTGCCTTGTTTTCTTTTACATCAGCTAAACATACTTAATTGGGATAACAAATCAACAGTTTGTATTCATTGCCATGTAGTATGTATGTCTATATTGGGATATAAAGGGTCGAAGACAAAATTTTGTATCGAGCATTAACGTAATTCTGTGTTACAGTCTCAAGGATAAAAGCCAGTCAATTTTAATAACATAAATTAATGTATTTTGCTGTTCGGTGGGGATTAGTGAATTAATAGTAAAGTAAATTAAATTATTTTGTGTCGTCAAAATTTATATCAATTCAAATTAAATCATTTAGTAAAATGAATTAAATTATTAAGAAATTTTGTTAATGAATAATTATGGGAGACAACGTAAAGTTTGGTAATTTCATGCTTGCTAGCTTTTGTCTTCGCCTTCGCCCGCATTAATGTATCAATTCGAATTAAATATCAATTCGAATTAAATCATTTAGTAAAATGAATTAATTTATTAAGAAATTTGTTAATCAATTCGAATTAAAGCATTTAGTAAAATGAATTAATTTATTAAGAAATTTTGTTAATGAATAATTATGGGAGACAACGTAAAGTTTGGTAATTTCATGCTTGCTAGCTTTTGTCTTCGCCTTCGCCCGCATTAATGTATCAATTCGAATTAAATATCAATTCGAATTAAATCATTTAGTAAAATGAATGAATTTATTAAGAAATTTTGTTAATGAATAATTATGGGAGACAACGTAAAGTTTGGTAATTTCATGCTTACTAGCTTTTGTCTTCGGCTTCGCCTGCATTAATGTAAATTTGATATATCCCTCGATAACAGTACATTTTTTATGAATAAAATATACACTTACAAATATACACATATATATAGGCGGCAGCGGTGCTCGGACGACTCCTTCCCAACACGGGGGGGCCGGGCGCGAGCTGCGCAGCGTACCGTGGCGTTGAGGGTGATACGAGGATACCGCACGGTGTCCTCGGGGGCGGCCATGGTTCTGGCCGGTTCCCTTCCCTGGGAGCTAGAGGCGGAGGTGCGCCGTATATCAATATACGGTGGTTAACGGATGGGGGAGCCTCTAGCTCCCAGAGAAATAGAGGAAAAGCGAAAAGCGTCGAGGGAGGAAGTAGTGGAAAGGTGGAGGCGGGACATGGCGGACGCGCGGTACGGTCGATACACGGTCGACGCCGTCCGCCCGGTCCTGCCGGATTGGTATAATAGAGGATGGGGCTCCCTGACGTTCCTTCTGGTGCAGGTCCTGACCGGGCACGGTTGCTTCGGTTGGTACCTGCACCGGATAGTACGCAGGGAGCCGACCGCCGTATGCCATCAGTGCGGCGTTGACCCGGACACCGCACAGCACAATCTGTCTGAGTCTGCTGCGTGGGAGGAGCAACGTCGCACTCTGGCTGCGGCGGTAGGGCAAGATCTCTCACTGCCGAGCGTGGTTGCAGTGACGATAACTGGAATGCAATGGCCTCCTTCTGCGAGGAAGTCGTCTCGCAGAAGGAGGCGGCGGAGAGGGTCCGTGAGCAAGACCCTTAAAGTGGCCGTCTCTGCCAACGGAGGACGGGCAAGAGGAGGCGTCAGTTTGACTGCCTCCTCCCACTGTAACCGGACCAGGGAAGATGGGTCGGGGGGGCCATCTTCCCACTGCACAGGTCCGGCGGACGGAGGAGATGGCCGGTGTGTACACGGCTGTCTCCCAACAAGAGACCCATTTTCCCATTGCACAGGTGCGGCGGACGGAGGAGATGGCTGGTGTGTACACGGCTATATCCCAACAAGACGGGGCCCAGCGACGGTGTTTTTGCTGCTGGGCCAACCGCTGGGGCGGCACGATGAAGTCTATAGAGATCTCGTGCCGCCCCAACTATAGCGGAAGACGTACACCGTGGGGTTTTAGTCCGTGCGAGTCGGACATAACCCACCCTTTCCCCCGGGAGGTTGGCGTATCCATAAGGGATTTCCCCACGTTAAAAAAAAAAAGGAGGCACTGGGAGGCAGTCTCCTAATCGGGCTGCCTCAGTCGGGTGTGGCGTGGGAAACGCCTGCCGCCAGGGGGTGTTGCGGAGCTTGCTAACGCTACCCCGGGACACTCCCATAGTGCGGCGTAGGTTGTCGTGGAGTTTTTAGCCGGTTAAAGTCGCCGTATGGCACCACCCCTGCGTGCCAGCACAAAGGCTGGTGGTCGGTTCAGGTCGGGCTCTCCCCCGGGGGCCTGACAGTCCATGACGGATTTTTCTCTCCACGTAAAAAAAAGGTTAGCTCAGATATGTCGCGAATTATTAAGAAATTTTGTTAATGAATAATTATGGGAGACAACGTAAAGTTTGGTAATTTCATGCTTGCTAGCTTTTGTCTTCGCCTTCGCCCGCATTAATGTATCAATTCGAATTAAATATCAATTCGAATTAAATCATTTAGTAAAATGAATTAATTTATTAAGAAATTTGTTAATCAATTCGAATTAAAGCATTTAGTAAAATGAATTAATTTATTAAGAAATTTTGTTAATGAATAATTATGGGAGACAACGTAAAGTTTGGTAATTTCATGCTTGCTAGCTTTTGTCTTCGCCTTCGCCCGCATTAATGTATCAATTCGAATTAAATATCAATTCGAATTAAATCATTTAGTAAAATGAATTAATTTATTAAGAAATTTGTTAATCAATTCGAATTAAAGCATTTAGTAAAATGAATTAATTTATTAAGAAATTTTGTTAATGAATAATTATGGGAGACAACGTAAAGTTTGGTAATTTCATGCTTGCTAGCTTTTGTCTTCGGCTTCGCCTGCATTAATGTAAATTTGATATATCCCTCGATAACAGTACATTTTTTATGAATAAAATATACACTTACAAATATACACATATATATAGGCGGCAGCGGTGCTCGGACGACTCCTTCCCAACACGGGGGGGCCGGGCGCGAGCTGCGCAGCGTACCGTGGCGTTGAGGGTGATACGAGGATACCGCACGGTGTCCTCGGGGGCGGCCATGGTTCTGGCCGGTTCCCTTCCCTGGGAGCTAGAGGCGGAGGTGCGCCGTATATCAATATACGGTGGTTAACGGATGGGGGAGCCTCTAGCTCCCAGAGAAATAGAGGAAAAGCGAAAAGCGTCGAGGGAGGAAGTAGTGGAAAGGTGGAGGCGGGACATGGCGGACGCGCGGTACGGTCGATACACGGTCGACGCCGTCCGCCCGGTCCTGCCGGATTGGTATAATAGAGGATGGGGCTCCCTGACGTTCCTTCTGGTGCAGGTCCTGACCGGGCACGGTTGCTTCGGTTGGTACCTGCACCGGATAGTACGCAGGGAGCCGACCGCCGTATGCCATCAGTGCGGCGTTGACCCGGACACCGCACAGCACAATCTGTCTGAGTCTGCTGCGTGGGAGGAGCAACGTCGCACTCTGGCTGCGGCGGTAGGGCAAGATCTCTCACTGCCGAGCGTGGTTGCAGTGACGATAACTGGAATGCAATGGCCTCCTTCTGCGAGGAAGTCGTCTCGCAGAAGGAGGCGGCGGAGAGGGTCCGTGAGCAAGACCCTTAAAGTGGCCGTCTCTGCCAACGGAGGACGGGCAAGAGGAGGCGTCAGTTTGACTGCCTCCTCCCACTGTAACCGGACCAGGGAAGATGGGTCGGGGGGGCCATCTTCCCACTGCACAGGTCCGGCGGACGGAGGAGATGGCCGGTGTGTACACGGCTGTCTCCCAACAAGACGGGGCCCGGCGGCGACCCTTTTACTGCTGGGCCAACCGCTGGGGCGGCACGATGAAGTCTATAGAGATCTCGTGCCGCCCCAACTATAGCGGAAGACGTACACCGTGGGGTTTTAGTCCGTGCGAGTCGGACATAACCCACCCTTTCCCCCGGGAGGTTGGCGTATCCATAAGGGATTTCCCCACGTTAAAAAAAAAAAGGAGGCACTGGGAGGCAGTCTCCTAATCGGGCTGCCTCAGTCGGGTGTGGCGTGGGAAACGCCTGCCGCCAGGGGGTGTTGCGGAGCTTGCTAACGCTACCCCGGGACACTCCCATAGTGCGGCGTAGGTTGTCGTGGAGTTTTTAGCCGGTTAAAGTCGCCGTATGGCACCACCCCTGCGTTGCAGCAAAAAGGCTGGTGGTCGGTTCAGGTCGGGCTCTCCCCGGGGGGCCTGACAGTCCATGATGGATTTTTCTCTCCACGTAAAAAAAAGGTTAGCTCAGATATGTCGCGAATTGCATATATCAGGCAACAGCCAAAGCCTAGGTGTGCCGCGCACCCTTGAGCTAGTTGTCAAAATAAAATCGGCTGAGTGCCTTAAGCGCTCGCCTTAAAACTCGAAAAAAAAAACCGTTACTACGTACACTGTCAATATAAACCCGAACGTTAATTATGCCTATAAATATAATCTCTTCATTAAATAAACTTATGCAATTTTCCTATGAGATTTTATCTTACAGACAAATTTATATTCTTGCAAATTTACATGTTTTAAAGCAGGTAATTATATATTGAAGGCTTTAATTAACCATTCCATTACATTTTAATGATTTATTATTTCATTAGGATGTTATATTTGGAAATGCCTTACCTACGTAAATAAGTTTTAATACATTGACCAACAGTTGTAAGCATTAGAAAAATGACAGTTGTGGAAACTACTACTTAATTAGATTAATTTCGACCAACTCGTGCCCGCGTTTTTGCTTGGCTGTATTTTTTTTACTGCAATTTTGTCGTAACTGCTTAGCCAGTATGAAGATGCGCAGTAATAGCTGAATAATATTATAAGAAGACCTCTGTCTTCTAGTAAAGATACGTTCAAATCGTTCGAACCACTTTGGAGATAACCTCGGATAAACTTGACTCAATTTAAATCATATGTGTAGGGTTTATTTCGTCTCATGGTCATATTATGTACAGTTTAGTACATTATCGTAATAGGAATAAGAACTCTTTATTACGTAAATCAGCATAGAATACTTCGTATGAATCTCAAAACATCAGCAAGTACTTTACACATTTTTGTGAAAAAAATTGTTGCTATGTCTTGGAATAAGTAATAAAATACATTTTTACAAATGTCTGCTGTTTATCTGTCTGTTTGTTTGAATACTCATCACTGCTAAAGTACTGCGTTTACGATAACGTTACCAAGAAAATCATAATGTATATCATAGAGTAACATTTAATCTTGGTTTTATTAAAATTGGACCACTCTATCAAAAGTTATTGTAATTTTAATGACAACACGACTTAAGTACAAGAGAAAAGTAGATTAGTACATTGAGTTAGTATATTCAGATGACTTTATTAGTCATTGTTTTTTACATTAGGTTCCACACGGACGGAGTCGCGAGCACAGTCAGAAATTTTGTTAATGAATAATTATGGGAGACAACGTAAAGTTTGGTAATTTCATGCTTACTAGCTTTTGTCTTCGGCTTCGCCTGCATTAATGTAAATTTGATATATCCCTCGATAACAGTACATTTTTTATGAATAAAATATACACTTACAAATATACACATATATATAGGCGGCAGCGGTGCTCGGACGACTCCTTCCCAACACGGGGGGGCCGGGCGCGAGCTGCGCAGCGTACCGTGGCGTTGAGGGTGATACGAGGATACCGCACGGTGTCCTCGGGGGCGGCCATGGTTCTGGCCGGTTCCCTTCCCTGGGAGCTAGAGGCGGAGGTGCGCCGTATATCAATATACGGTGGTTAACGGATGGGGGAGCCTCTAGCTCCCAGAGAAATAGAGGAAAAGCGAAAAGCGTCGAGGGAGGAAGTAGTGGAAAGGTGGAGGCGGGACATGGCGGACGCGCGGTACGGTCGATACACGGTCGACGCCGTCCGCCCGGTCCTGCCGGATTGGTATAATAGAGGATGGGGCTCCCTGACGTTCCTTCTGGTGCAGGTCCTGACCGGGCACGGTTGCTTCGGTTGGTACCTGCACCGGATAGTACGCAGGGAGCCGACCGCCGTATGCCATCAGTGCGGCGTTGACCCGGACACCGCACAGCACAATCTGTCTGAGTCTGCTGCGTGGGAGGAGCAACGTCGCACTCTGGCTGCGGCGGTAGGGCAAGATCTCTCACTGCCGAGCGTGGTTGCAGTGACGATAACTGGAATGCAATGGCCTCCTTCTGCGAGGAAGTCGTCTCGCAGAAGGAGGCGGCGGAGAGGGTCCGTGAGCAAGACCCTTAAAGTGGCCGTCTCTGCCAACGGAGGACGGGCAAGAGGAGGCGTCAGTTTGACTGCCTCCTCCCACTGTAACCGGACCAGGGAAGATGGGTCGGGGGGGCCATCTTCCCACTGCACAGGTCCGGCGGACGGAGGAGATGGCCGGTGTGTACACGGCTGTCTCCCAACAAGATTAGCTTTACAAAAAATACGAGACACCATATATCTAAGTTTAATATCTTAGCCGAAAAGATTGTTTTTATGTGAAAAAGGAAATAAATGTTAAAATTACTAATTAGAAATGACTAAAGTTATAAAATACAGGTTTCATGCATACTTTACAAATTCTTATTAAAACAAATAGCTAAGTCAAACTGAAAATTTCATGGAGATAAAGTGTACTCTTTACAGCATGTTAATTTATGGAGTCGGTTAGAAGACAACTTAAAATAGAAACTATAAGTCGGTAAAATTATCGCGTTGTAGCGAGGATAGTAAATGGGGCGCGGAGGTGAGGGCCAGAGTATCAACCCAGGGGATACCGGGAAGAAATTTCTTGCCAATATATATAGGATAGTTTGGAATAACAATTGGACCCCGTCGGTGTCGCTACAATCGGGTTCTAGGTTTTTTTAATTTTTCGCGTCTGGGTATAATATTGGAACCGGTAATAACCGATTTGGCGCAGACGAAGTTGCGCGGGTCAGCTAGTACATATATAAATATTCAGTGTCATGATGTTTGTCCACGATGAATTTCGGAACTACTAATTCGAGCTTCATGAAAGTTGGCATTTATGTATAACTAGCTAACCTGGCCACGCGTTGCTGTGGCTCAGTTATTATATTCTTACATATTGATAAGAATTGTTGTTGATAATATGACAAACAGAGCGTGCTCACGCCCACGCCCGCGTAACCACAGATCACGCCGCCGTGGTCTGGGGGTAAATTTCGCTCCCGCACACTAGACTAGGCCCCCCTCGGCAGCAGCTCAAGCCTAGGTCCGTTCCCTCGGCGTCGAGCCCTTGAGTACGCTGCTCGCGCGATACAGTGACACAAAATCTTACATCACTGCGACAACATTACACATATCACCTCCACACACGTGCAAGCATACACGCTTACACATGCAAGTGGATGGGTTTTATTTTTTTCCCTTATTAAACTGAAATAGTTTAGAATATTATCCGATTCGAAATATATATAAGGGTTGTTGAGGTATGTATGCTTGGTACACATATATGTTTCAATAACTCATATATGTATGAATAGCTTAGCTTAGGTTAGCTCAGATAGTTCGCGAATTGCATGTATCATTAGGCAACAGACAAAACCGAGGTGTGCCGCGCACCCTTGAGCTAGTTGTCAAAATAAAATCGGCTGAGTGCCTTAAGCGCTCGCCTTAGTAGTCCAGTGAAGCTGTTAAGACCTTGCTTGATAAATAGCGTAGTCAGTTCGAAAAAAAAAAAGTGTGGGTAGCTCCCCAATTATGTGCGTTACTACTTAATTATAGAACAGGAGATGTCTTCTGTCATTGTCTGTTCACAAATAGTAAATCCTTTTAGAATAAAATCCTCATATATTTGGTATTTTGATTGCGTCGAAATTATTTACTCAACTGACACCAATCCGGTTGAGAGTAATGCACCAGTTACGTTTTACCTTTAAAATCGATTCTGAGCAATCACTACAATTAAAAATAAAATAAAGCAAGTAATTAAAATTTTGAACGAAAATTGACCGTAAATAAATACAGTGCGCACATTAATTTAACGAAATCTTGTTTTAGGTTCACATTTTTTAACCAAATGAGTGTAATTATGTCCTGCTGTTTATAATGAACTGAATTTTTATTATGATGCAAGTTCGGACTTGTTAAAACTGCTGTTAAATGCAATCTTTGGTTATTGGGTTTTATTTTTTTCTGATTTTAATATATTGAAATATGTATATAAATGTTTTTATTGTGTGTAAATGAATTTCAGCTTGCTAAGATAGTTTAAGACCAAAATAATTAACAAAAATCAAAGTTTTTGAATAGGTCCTCTTTTTTTTCTTTGTTTATAAATAAATTGTTTATAATTTGATCACACATTGGTCATGTCACTCCAATGATTATCAACAAAATAAAATAAGTACATAGTCAATAATTTACCGGTTTTTAATGCCAGACATAACCAGCCTGTAAAGCATTCTTGCTTCCTCAGATGTCGGGGAAGCAAGAATGGCATAATATAATCCCACAGATCTTAATGTGTCATTCATTTTATTTTCTAGTGCTAGTCTTAGGGCGTGGTTACGTGTGCATTCAATTATTATGTGGTACACATCTTCTACAATGTTAGATATATCACAATTAGGCGACGACTTCAATTTCATTAAATGTAAAGAAATATTCAATAGAATGTGCCCTGAATGGAGTCGAAAGGCAGTACTTAATTCAGTTCGACTAATTTTAAGTTTTTCATATCAGGTATAGCGTAGCGAGGTAGGTTGCAAGGTTTTGTACCATATACCTTTGTTAACCGATCGCTCATCGATGTATTCCTTCCATATTACACGACAATGCTTTCTTATAAGATACAACTGATCAGCATAAAAAGGTAAATAATTGAATGGTATACCATTGGTAAGGGCCTCTCTTGCCAACAGATCCACTTTCTAATTTCCTATCAAACCTATATGAGACGGTATCCACTGCAAAATGACGTTTTTATTTTTCGAATTCAAATCGTCCAATAATTTTATAATTTTGTATGCTATCGATGTTCCTCGAACTCGCGAGGTTCACCGAGTTTCATGTTGGAGTGCACTCTTTTAATCCGCAAAAATAACATAATTCCTATCTTTTAAAGGCTCAATATAAGCTAGTGCTTCAGCAATCGCAATTAATACTGCCTGCATAATTGATATACACGTTTCGATATTAAATTTACCATAATTTTCTGATTGAGGATCAAACCCAGCCATTCCAATATTTCCTTTTTTTAATATAATTTTCATAATCATGAAAGATAACATTTTCATATAACTGTTTTAATATGCTTACATTATACCTAGCTTTTGCCTTATTAATACACTCGATATGTGCTTAATTCTTTTTAAATAAATCCATTTTCCTCACCCAGGTTTTTAATGAAAACATTTCTAAATGTTCGCTACATTGCACTGGTGTTGTTTTAACATAATCATGTACCAAAGTTAAAAGAGGTTTACTTTTCGGTCTCCAATAACAACTTTGGCAAAGTTGATACAACTTCTCTATAAGGCTAGTTATGTAGATATTGCTTTGAAAGGATTTTCATTTAAGTAAATATTTGTCTGCAAGATAGTATCTACGAATGTGTAAAGCTTCGATAAGTAATTCTGCCTCCATCACATGTATGCGTGTACTTTTAACAAATCCACCTTTTAGTCGCATACATCGATTTTGAATCCTCGTTCGTTTTTGTAGATGAGAATGACAACTACTAACGTAGAGAAAGCTAACATCGTCTATTCGACTGCGGATAAGCGCAAAATAAAGACGTTTTAAATGTGCGGGGTTTAAACCCTATCCGGAACCTGATAATATTTTAAGATTACTCTCTTTCAGAAAATTGCAGATATATTGACAATTTCTTGGACCTACTCCCATTTAAATCGATACTAATATTTGTTATATTTTGATATTTGGGTTTGTTTGGTTGAACACACTATTCTCAGGAACTACTGTCCGATTTGAAAAACTCAGTGTTAGATAGCTCATTTATCGAGGAAGGTTATAGGCTATATCATCACGCTAAGACCAATAGGACCGGAGCGACAATGAAGAATGTTTCAAAATCAGGTCTTTTTTATTTTTGTGAGCTTCCGTTGCATGATAGTATTCGCCCAAAAATAACTATTCCACGTGGACGAAGTCGCAGGTATAAGTTAGTCAGTTATAAAAGATAAAGAAGCGATGATAGTTCAGTGTTAATTTGCTGCGACATCAGGTCGATCGACGTAGGTACAAATCTTGTGACACACCGGAGACCTTTCAGTGAAGGAAATCAGATTGGTGAAAACAGCATCGTAGTATGGATTTTTCCAATACGCACCTACCGGTGCGAAATTTAAAATCTGCTATCAAGTACCTATAGGTTTGTCCTATTGTTTTTTGAGAGCCATTCCTTTTATATGTTTAGCATCTTAATGTCTTAGGTCATATATTCACAGTCCGATTCGAAACGAACCTGTGTGAACTTACAGAGTAAAAAAAAGTCAAGGAAAAAATAAGGACTGCGGGTAGAAGTGAAAACTCAAAACAATGGAATTAATCTCGCGAATTAAATATAGTGGGAATTATTTAAATTTTATAATTTATAAATTGAAATTATTGTCATTAATCTCTCTTGCACATCTATTAGCAGTCCGAATAATAGTTATATACTTTTTTTATACAGCGTATTAATTCTTTTAACATATGATGGGCTTCACAATCTCAATACAAAATGTCTATATTAGATGTACGCAATCCCTTACACAACGCGTCGCTAGTCTGACAAACCACACAAGCACAATACCGACTGTATTATCAGGAATTATAAATTTATCTCCTGCCAAAAAAATACCGCTTAACGCGCCTAAAGAATTTCTCCCTTCAAAAAGACAATTTTAAATTAAAGATTTCAGTAGTTCGTAGTGACTCGTGCAAAAAAGTGAAAGTTAACAAAAAAGTTATACAATGTAATCATATTTTGATTTATTTTCAATCAAATGATAAAAATAGCTAATACATGTTTATAAAATGAACAACGTTAATCTCGTTGACTAAATATTAAATTCAATAAAAACATTTTTCAATTTAACGAAAAAATAAGTTGACATTTTCAGGGATAAAATGAATTTTAATGTTCGCCTTTTGTCTCGACCGCAGACCAATTCGTTGATATGCGAAAAATTCAATATTTTATTATAATTCGTGCATTGTCTCGACACGTTGCGACATGTTTTAGTATCACTTCAAATTCGATTTTTACTGAATAATTCAGCGAGATATATGAGAAAATTTCATTTTCCTATTAAAATGAATTGTCTGGTTAGATCGTCGAGTGGACACGTTGACAAATCAAAAATATAGAATAATCACTAATGGCATTTTCATTCTTTATTACCTACTTAATAATAACATAATCTCACCGCTTATACGGAATAATCTTATGTTTATTATTAGTAAACAATATCAACAAAGGAAGGCTCCTTCTTTCCATAGTATATTTGCCAGTGGGTGTTTTTTTAGAAAACACACGAAGAAGATCCAATAGTGTATAAAATGTTTTCTACCTATATATAAATGGACAGAGTCTAAACTGCTAAGTATATTTTTCTAGTCTGTTTCTCATTCGGTATTTGTAATTTTGTTTGTTTCGTAGATATTGACGAGCTTCACTGTTACCGATAAAATATTTGCAAATAATTATTTTTTCATCGATCGAAGACTTTACGTATAGTTTCTGTTCATCAAGAGCTTTCCGCCTAACATATACAATATTAGTGCAATACAGTTTTTACTTTTAAAAAGAATACATATATAATATCAAAATGAGAAGAAAAATCCTTTATCTGCTTATTATGTTCGATTATTGACCATTGGACGAATACTAGTAAAATAAAATGCTCTATCATTTTAGGTGGTGCACACACAAAACTAATGGATATATTTCGATGTTTTTTGTTGTGCTTCTTAGATATTTGATCCGTATCTAAAAAAGGTTATCACAATGGCTTCATTTAATATAAAATTATGGGAAACCACAAATTTTATAAGCACTACCCGTTTAGTAATCTGTTTTCTTCTTGTAGAGAAATTAGGCAAACTGTATGGTGCTTTTATGTTTATATGTATATGTTTTTGTCCTCTGTACCTACATGAAATATTTTGTTAAGATAATAAACTACACAGATGAAGTCACAGTTATTAATTAGTTACAAATATAACAATTATGTTTTTGTTCTGTAACCAAATCGGTTCATGTTCTTTTAATACCAGTTATTTATTACATTTTGCATTTAATGTGAATAGAAATATTAAATCTTTTTAAATCAAACACACTCAGAAATTATGATAAGTAAAGTTTGCGCTCATAATGATAGTTTCAACAAAATAAGTTTCCATAGTATATCGAAAGTTATATCGTTACTTCTCATTGTGCGAGTTTATGATACAAACTTGCCTGCATAAAACATTTATTCAAATTTCCTTTTGCTTTCTTTTTTCTAACGTATGAGTGGATACTGGATTATATATAACATAAAAAGCCTGATATAAATAAAAAATATACGAACATAAGATAATAAAAACATAGCAATGTTTAGTTCATTTTTATTTAACAGAATAGATTCGGTTAAAGTCGACCTTTAACTTCGCTCCTACACACTCGTCGCGGCCTCCTCCGACAGCGATTCCAGACTAGTTCCAATCCTCCAGAATGGAGCCCCCGAGAACGCTACTTGTGCAAAACAGTGGTCGCGCTTCAACATATTGCACCTCTTATACCGGCACGCCCTGACTAAATGTACATAGATTCTGTAAAAACATTTTTTCCTTCTTTTATTAGTTAGTTTTAGCTAAAGTTGTTCTAAATACATGTACGTATAAACGCTGCATGCATTTATATAGGCATATATGTTACATAAATGTATATATGTGTGGTTAGTTAGCTTGCTTCAATAGCCAGATTTGAATTAGTGAAATTTGCATGCAAGGTAACCTAACCCTAACACTTTGTCATCCTTGCGGTGGTTGTCATTTTGCATGAGTGCCTACCGCGTTCGGCCTAAACCCGGTGAAGCTTAAGACTTGAGACACCCAAGCCAGCCTCACCTGCACGTGGTGCACCCTGCTGAATAACGAACGAGGCAATGGCGAAAGTGGTAGGGCTTTACAGCCTGACTGGGTCGCAACCACCATGTATATGGCGAAAAAGCCCGTCATAGTGATTTGCTTCTGCGGATCGCGTTTCGGAATCAGCCTGTGCATTTCCAGCTTTTCGCAGGCCGGAATGACAGCGGCGATCGGCGATGGATAGTGTGTCTCTCGGTGGTCGCCACTGTTTTTGGATTGTACTGTGCTTACTATCAGGCATATTGAAGTCACATTGTCGATTCTGAGCAATCACTACAATTAAAAATAAAATAAAGCAAGTAATTAAAATTTTGAACGAAAATTGACCGTAAATAAATACAGTGCGCACATTAATTTAACGAAATCTTGTTTTAGGTTCACATTTTTTAACCAAATGAGTGTAATTATGTCCTGCTGTTTATAATGAACTGAATTTTTATTATGATGCAAGTTCGGACTTGTTAAAACTGCTGTTAAATGCAATCTTTGGTTATTGGGTTTTATTTTTTTCTGATTTTAATATATTGAAATATGTATATAAATGTTTTTATTGTGTGTAAATGAATTTCAGCTTGCTAAGATAGTTTAAGACCAAAATAATTAACAAAAATCAAAGTTTTTGAATAGGTCCTCTTTTTTTTCTTTGTTTATAAATAAATTGTTTATAATTTGATCACACATTGGTCATGTCACTCCAATGATTATCAACAAAATAAAATAAGTACATAGTCAATAATTTACCGGTTTTTAATGCCAGACATAACCAGCCTGTAAAGCATTCTTGCTTCCTCAGATGTCGGGGAAGCAAGAATGGCATAATATAATCCCACAGATCTTAATGTGTCATTCATTTTATTTTCTAGTGCTAGTCTTAGGGCGTGGTTACGTGTGCATTCAATTATTATGTGGTACACATCTTCTACAATGTTAGATATATCACAATTAGGCGACGACTTCAATTTCATTAAATGTAAAGAAATATTCAATAGAATGTGCCCTGAATGGAGTCGAAAGGCAGTACTTAATTCAGTTCGACTAATTTTAAGTTTTTCATATCAGGTATAGCGTAGCGAGGTAGGTTGCAAGGTTTTGTACCATATACCTTTGTTAACCGATCGCTCATCGATGTATTCCTTCCATATTACACGACAATGCTTTCTTATAAGATACAACTGATCAGCATAAAAAGGTAAATAATTGAATGGTATACCATTGGTAAGGGCCTCTCTTGCCAACAGATCCACTTTCTAATTTCCTATCAAACCTATATGAGACGGTATCCACTGCAAAATGACGTTTTTATTTTTCGAATTCAAATCGTCCAATAATTTTATAATTTTGTATGCTATCGATGTTCCTCGAACTCGCGAGGTTCACCGAGTTTCATGTTGGAGTGCACTCTTTTAATCCGCAAAAATAACATAATTCCTATCTTTTAAAGGCTCAATATAAGCTAGTGCTTCAGCAATCGCAATTAATACTGCCTGCATAATTGATATACACGTTTCGATATTAAATTTACCATAATTTTCTGATTGAGGATCAAACCCAGCCATTCCAATATTTCCTTTTTTTAATATAATTTTCATAATCATGAAAGATAACATTTTCATATAACTGTTTTAATATGCTTACATTATACCTAGCTTTTGCCTTATTAATACACTCGATATGTGCTTAATTCTTTTTAAATAAATCCATTTTCCTCACCCAGGTTTTTAATGAAAACATTTCTAAATGTTCGCTACATTGCACTGGTGTTGTTTTAACATAATCATGTACCAAAGTTAAAAGAGGTTTACTTTTCGGTCTCCAATAACAACTTTGGCAAAGTTGATACAACTTCTCTATAAGGCTAGTTATGTAGATATTGCTTTGAAAGGATTTTCATTTAAGTAAATATTTGTCTGCAAGATAGTATCTACGAATGTGTAAAGCTTCGATAAGTAATTCTGCCTCCATCACATGTATGCGTGTACTTTTAACAAATCCACCTTTTAGTCGCATACATCGATTTTGAATCCTCGTTCGTTTTTGTAGATGAGAATGACAACTACTAACGTAGAGAAAGCTAACATCGTCTATTCGACTGCGGATAAGCGCAAAATAAAGACGTTTTAAATGTGCGGGGTTTAAACCCTATCCGGAACCTGATAATATTTTAAGATTACTCTCTTTCAGAAAATAAAAAGGTAAATAATTGAATGGTATACCATTGGTAAGGGCCTCTCTTGCCAACAGATCCACTTTCTAATTTCCTATCAAACCTATATGAGACGGTATCCACTGCAAAATGACGTTTTTATTTTTCGAATTCAAATCGTCCAATAATTTTATAATTTTGTATGCTATCGATGTTCCTCGAACTCGCGAGGTTCACCGAGTTTCATGTTGGAGTGCACTCTTTTAATCCGCAAAAATAACATAATTCCTATCTTTTAAAGGCTCAATATAAGCTAGTGCTTCAGCAATCGCAATTAATACTGCCTGCATAATTGATATACACGTTTCGATATTAAATTTACCATAATTTTCTGATTGAGGATCAAACCCAGCCATTCCAATATTTCCTTTTTTTAATATAATTTTCATAATCATGAAAGATAACATTTTCATATAACTGTTTTAATATGCTTACATTATACCTAGCTTTTGCCTTATTAATACACTCGATATGTGCTTAATTCTTTTTAAATAAATCCATTTTCCTCACCCAGGTTTTTAATGAAAACATTTCTAAATGTTCGCTACATTGCACTGGTGTTGTTTTAACATAATCATGTACCAAAGTTAAAAGAGGTTTACTTTTCGGTCTCCAATAACAACTTTGGCAAAGTTGATACAACTTCTCTATAAGGCTAGTTATGTAGATATTGCTTTGAAAGGATTTTCATTTAAGTAAATATTTGTCTGCAAGATAGTATCTACGAATGTGTAAAGCTTCGATAAGTAATTCTGCCTCCATCACATGTATGCGTGTACTTTTAACAAATCCACCTTTTAGTCGCATACATCGATTTTGAATCCTCGTTCGTTTTTGTAGATGAGAATGACAACTACTAACGTAGAGAAAGCTAACATCGTCTATTCGACTGCGGATAAGCGCAAAATAAAGACGTTTTAAATGTGCGGGGTTTAAACCCTATCCGGAACCTGATAATATTTTAAGATTACTCTCTTTCAGAAAATTGCAGATATATTGACAATTTCTTGGACCTACTCCCATTTAAATCGATACTAATATTTGTTATATTTTGATATTTGGGTTTGTTTGGTTGAACACACTATTCTCAGGAACTACTGTCCGATTTGAAAAACTCAGTGTTAGATAGCTCATTTATCGAGGAAGGTTATAGGCTATATCATCACGCTAAGACCAATAGGACCGGAGCGACAATGAAGAATGTTTCAAAATCAGGTCTTTTTTATTTTTGTGAGCTTCCGTTGCATGATAGTATTCGCCCAAAAATAACTATTCCACGTGGACGAAGTCGCAGGTATAAGTTAGTCAGTTATAAAAGATAAAGAAGCGATGATAGTTCAGTGTTAATTTGCTGCGACATCAGGTCGATCGACGTAGGTACAAATCTTGTGACACACCGGAGACCTTTCAGTGAAGGAAATCAGATTGGTGAAAACAGCATCGTAGTATGGATTTTTCCAATACGCACCTACCGGTGCGAAATTTAAAATCTGCTATCAAGTACCTATAGGTTTGTCCTATTGTTTTTTGAGAGCCATTCCTTTTATATGTTTAGCATCTTAATGTCTTAGGTCATATATTCACAGTCCGATTCGAAACGAACCTGTGTGAACTTACAGAGTAAAAAAAAGTCAAGGAAAAAATAAGGACTGCGGGTAGAAGTGAAAACTCAAAACAATGGAATTAATCTCGCGAATTAAATATAGTGGGAATTATTTAAATTTTATAATTTATAAATTGAAATTATTGTCATTAATCTCTCTTGCACATCTATTAGCAGTCCGAATAATAGTTATATACTTTTTTTATACAGCGTATTAATTCTTTTAACATATGATGGGCTTCACAATCTCAATACAAAATGTCTATATTAGATGTACGCAATCCCTTACACAACGCGTCGCTAGTCTGACAAACCACACAAGCACAATACCGACTGTATTATCAGGAATTATAAATTTATCTCCTGCCAAAAAAATACCGCTTAACGCGCCTAAAGAATTTCTCCCTTCAAAAAGACAATTTTAAATTAAAGATTTCAGTAGTTCGTAGTGACTCGTGCAAAAAAGTGAAAGTTAACAAAAAAGTTATACAATGTAATCATATTTTGATTTATTTTCAATCAAATGATAAAAATAGCTAATACATGTTTATAAAATGAACAACGTTAATCTCGTTGACTAAATATTAAATTCAATAAAAACATTTTTCAATTTAACGAAAAAATAAGTTGACATTTTCAGGGATAAAATGAATTTTAATGTTCGCCTTTTGTCTCGACCGCAGACCAATTCGTTGATATGCGAAAAATTCAATATTTTATTATAATTCGTGCATTGTCTCGACACGTTGCGACATGTTTTAGTATCACTTCAAATTCGATTTTTACTGAATAATTCAGCGAGATATATGAGAAAATTTCATTTTCCTATTAAAATGAATTGTCTGGTTAGATCGTCGAGTGGACACGTTGACAAATCAAAAATATAGAATAATCACTAATGGCATTTTCATTCTTTATTACCTACTTAATAATAACATAATCTCACCGCTTATACGGAATAATCTTATGTTTATTATTAGTAAACAATATCAACAAAGGAAGGCTCCTTCTTTCCATAGTATATTTGCCAGTGGGTGTTTTTTTAGAAAACACACGAAGAAGATCCAATAGTGTATAAAATGTTTTCTACCTATATATAAATGGACAGAGTCTAAACTGCTAAGTATATTTTTCTAGTCTGTTTCTCATTCGGTATTTGTAATTTTGTTTGTTTCGTAGATATTGACGAGCTTCACTGTTACCGATAAAATATTTGCAAATAATTATTTTTTCATCGATCGAAGACTTTACGTATAGTTTCTGTTCATCAAGAGCTTTCCGCCTAACATATACAATATTAGTGCAATACAGTTTTTACTTTTAAAAAGAATACATATATAATATCAAAATGAGAAGAAAAATCCTTTATCTGCTTATTATGTTCGATTATTGACCATTGGACGAATACTAGTAAAATAAAATGCTCTATCATTTTAGGTGGTGCACACACAAAACTAATGGATATATTTCGATGTTTTTTGTTGTGCTTCTTAGATATTTGATCCGTATCTAAAAAAGGTTATCACAATGGCTTCATTTAATATAAAATTATGGGAAACCACAAATTTTATAAGCACTACCCGTTTAGTAATCTGTTTTCTTCTTGTAGAGAAATTAGGCAAACTGTATGGTGCTTTTATGTTTATATGTATATGTTTTTGTCCTCTGTACCTACATGAAATATTTTGTTAAGATAATAAACTACACAGATGAAGTCACAGTTATTAATTAGTTACAAATATAACAATTATGTTTTTGTTCTGTAACCAAATCGGTTCATGTTCTTTTAATACCAGTTATTTATTACATTTTGCATTTAATGTGAATAGAAATATTAAATCTTTTTAAATCAAACACACTCAGAAATTATGATAAGTAAAGTTTGCGCTCATAATGATAGTTTCAACAAAATAAGTTTCCATAGTATATCGAAAGTTATATCGTTACTTCTCATTGTGCGAGTTTATGATACAAACTTGCCTGCATAAAACATTTATTCAAATTTCCTTTTGCTTTCTTTTTTCTAACGTATGAGTGGATACTGGATTATATATAACATAAAAAGCCTGATATAAATAAAAAATATACGAACATAAGATAATAAAAACATAGCAATGTTTAGTTCATTTTTATTTAACAGAATAGATTCGGTTAAAGTCGACCTTTAACTTCGCTCCTACACACTCGTCGCGGCCTCCTCCGACAGCGATTCCAGACTAGTTCCAATCCTCCAGAATGGAGCCCCCGAGAACGCTACTTGTGCAAAACAGTGGTCGCGCTTCAACATATTGCACCTCTTATACCGGCACGCCCTGACTAAATGTACATAGATTCTGTAAAAACATTTTTTCCTTCTTTTATTAGTTAGTTTTAGCTAAAGTTGTTCTAAATACATGTACGTATAAACGCTGCATGCATTTATATAGGCATATATGTTACATAAATGTATATATGTGTGGTTAGTTAGCTTGCTTCAATAGCCAGATTTGAATTAGTGAAATTTGCATGCAAGGTAACCTAACCCTAACACTTTGTCATCCTTGCGGTGGTTGTCATTTTGCATGAGTGCCTACCGCGTTCGGCCTAAACCCGGTGAAGCTTAAGACTTGAGACACCCAAGCCAGCCTCACCTGCACGTGGTGCACCCTGCTGAATAACGAACGAGGCAATGGCGAAAGTGGTAGGGCTTTACAGCCTGACTGGGTCGCAACCACCATGTATATGGCGAAAAAGCCCGTCATAGTGATTTGCTTCTGCGGATCGCGTTTCGGAATCAGCCTGTGCATTTCCAGCTTTTCGCAGGCCGGAATGACAGCGGCGATCGGCGATGGATAGTGTGTCTCTCGGTGGTCGCCACTGTTTTTGGATTGTACTGTGCTTACTATCAGGCATATTGAAGTCACATTGCCGTGCTACAATAAAAAAAAACTGTAAAGCCCTGCCAATCAACAGCCTTAGTCAGTTATATTAAAAAAATAACATCAATCCTTGAGTTTCGGTCTCTTTGTACTCGCATTTATTAAAAAATATTTAATATATAATTGAATTATAATTAGTAAAGTATTGAATAGTCGGTGAAAAGAGTGAAAATGCAAGTAATCCGATTCGCTTCGATTATAAATATGAATTATAAAAGTTGTATGTAATAAACTTACACACTTAGTAAAACCTCTTCCGAATTCATGTCTCAAGGTTTGCATTTAATTGGACATTACACACGTTTATTATTATGCATGGTTTTGGCTTTCAACGACCCAAATAAAAGTAGGTCATTCATGTTAGGCAAATTCCATATGTAGCCACGAGGGCACATTTATTACAGGTCAACGAATATAAAACTGTTTTTATTTATGTCCAAAACTAGATGTGCCCGCGACTTCGTCTGTGTGAAATCTTATGTAAAAACAGTGAGATTAATAAAGTCTTCTGAATGTATTAAGTCCATTTCCTTATGTACTTTTCTCTCGTTCCTAATCCGAGCCGTCATTCAAATTACAATAACTTTTGATACAGTGGACCGATTTTAATGAATCAAAGACTTAGTTATACTCGAACATATGCTTTATGATTTATTGTGAACCTAGTACTTCATCAGTGATGCGTGTTCATACAACAGACAGACGTTTCTAAAAATGATTGAAATGTATTTTTGTAGTTATTTCTAGACACCTGCGATTTCTTTTTCACGAATGTCGAAAAAGTACAGATACATTATATTTACATTGTTATTATATGTCTAGATAATTTTATTAATAATATAGTCATACCAAAAAGTTATTTCAGCTTAAAAATGCCTTAAGTCATACATACTACACGAATAATATGAGATTTTTTTATGTTTCGTTAATCATACTACTTTTACAAGGAGTTAATGTCTTTCCAATAGTGATAACCTATGTTAGCGGTCAAGTTTTTAGTCCGGTCAGTTCGGAAAAAAGCGTTCAACTTTAAAATAACGGATAGCCTACTTTATATTGAAAATACCGAATTAAAAGTAGCACAACTTTTGTCGCCTTCAATTTATACGTAAAACGTATGTATAATCAATTATTTGCAATCTGTATATACACACACATCGTTATATATAACTAGCGGGCCCGGCAGACGTTGCCTTGACTATAAAAAAATTTGACAAATTATATACCAAATCCTTCCTCATGAATCACTTTATCTACTGGTGACAACCGCATGAAAATCCATTCAGTAGTTTTTGAGTTTATCACGAACAGACCAATACAAATTATTTTGTAACTAGCTGACCCGTGCCCACTTCGTTGGGCGGTAATAGGCATATCAAGCTACAACTATTTTCTAGAACTCAATCATATATCTCTCATCGTTAAGGCAGCGTTCGTAAGAAACGTTTTCGTTCGACCATTTTTTCTCCGACTCCCCAGATATTACCTCCTACAACCTCACAAACTTTACCTCTTTATGATATTAGTATATATGATATAATAAGTTAATAGCTTCTGCCCGCGACTTCGTACGTGTGGAGTTTTTTTTAAAGTTCTGAAAAGGAAAAAACACCCGGTTTTGCAACATTCTTTATTGCTGCTCCACTTCTATGGGTCTTAGCGTGATAATATATAGCCTATAACCTTCCCCGATAAATGAGCTATATAACACTGAAAAAGTTTTCCTAATCGGACCAGTAGTTTCTGAGATTACCCTCTACAACGTCACAAACTCACAAACTTTACCTCTTTATAATATTAGTATATTGGTGACGATATTCAGCTACAAGAACGATACACTGTGGTGCTTATTTGGTTTACTGTGATCGTAAATTTAATAGCACTCAAATCGTCTGAACGTGAGTCTCAAACCATACACATAAACGGCAAGATAGATTTTCAAGGGTTATCTACCGTAAATATAATCCAGTACCTACTTATGTCGATGTGAAATTGCTCGAGGTCGAGTAATACCCTGCATTATGATATGACTTCAAAAACAAGATCAAAGGTATTAAGCTCGGACTCGGAGGTGACCTGCTTATTTCCAACTACTTAATGACCTTTGCAGAGTTGAAAATAACACGCTTATATCTTACCTTTATAATATGTATTGCGTACTAACCAGTTTTGATTATTGACGGGTATATTACCCAAAATAATATATCAAACGCTGTCGAAATTACTTCAACGTCTTTGTACAAAACGTGAATGGTCATTGGAAAATAAATAACAGCTTACTATATGATGATAGAGACAAAATTTTGCTGCAGCAAAACACTGAAATATGCTTTCAAGAGGTCTCAAGAATGTCTAGACACAGCCATCAACGGCACTCAAATAGTATGTCACGTTTATTACAAAGAATACGTTCTAATAAAGTTTTGTGATGAATTATTACAAGTTTTAGTTTTATAAAACAAAATACTTGAAAAATGTAATACTGTGACTTATGTCCTCCCTATTATAAATATATTTTTATATCATATAAGGCAAACGAACAGGTTGATCGCCTGATGTTAAGTGAACACCACCGTCCATAGGCACTTGCAACACCAGGGGAGTCACAAGAACGTTGCCAGCCTGTACTTGGAGGGAAGGGGTGGGGGAGTTGGGAGGGGAGAGGAGAAGAGTGAGAAGGGGAGGAGGGCGCTCTCACTGACCGAACGAAACGCAACAATGCAAGCACTATTACTTCACGTGGGTGCTTCTGTGGGTTGGGTGGTACTATCCCGTGTGAACCGACCTATTCATGCTGCCACCAGTAATAGCTTCAGCGTGGCTCTAACACCTACAAGAATATCGAGAAATGTTTCAGATTGATTGGTTATTAAAAACTAGCTTTTATTCCCGGCTTCGCTTGCGTTAATATAAAGTTGATCTATATCTTGAGAATAGTACTTTCTGAAATGAAACTTATTATAGAGATGAACTGTACAATTCTGATCGACAACCTTTTTGTGTGACGAAAAGTGGTAGAAGTAAGCATTATGTCGGGTAGAGTGTTGAAAACACCGATTTTCGTCCGATCACCGAAGTTAAGCAATGTCGGGGGCAGTCAGTATTTGGGTGGGTAAGCCTGGGAACACCGCGTGACGTTGGACGTAGGCTTTTTGTTGTATTTTATTAATTACATTGTTTTTTTTTTATTGTAGCACAGCAGAGTAACTGCACTATGCCTGATGGTGAGTACATTATAATCCAAAAACAATGGCGACTACCCAAAGACACGGTATCCCTCGCCGGTCGCCGCTGTCATGCCGGCATGCGTAAATGTCTCTTCACGTTACGCTTGAAGGACCCCATGTTATAGGAAGGAGGAAACACACTGGTCGGAAGATTGTTTCACAGCTTCACGGTACGGTAAAGATAAGTTTTGTAGGTAGTAGAGCCACGTTGAAGCTACTACTGGTTTCAGCATGAATGGGTCGGCTCGCCCGGGGTAGTACCATCCTCTCATAGAAAACCGAAGTGAAGTAACAGTACTTGCATTGTTGCGTTTCGTTCGGTCAGTGAGAGTGCCGGAGGATAACCTCCCTCCCTTCCACGTTCTCTCTCCTCTCGCCCGTCCCTTCCCTTCCCTCAAAGTGTAACGGTATTGTTGGTGGTGTTGTTAGTGTCTATGGACGGTGATGATCACTTAACATCAGGTGACCCACCTGTTCGTTTGCATGCTATGACATAAAAAAACGAGATGTGAACTTTTTAGCTCGTGCCCAAATAGAATTGACCGTAAAACTGTGTATCCGAAGCCCAGCATGCGTGGTTCGGTTATGAAAAGGAGAGGAAGGGATAAAATTAAATTCCCTTCCCTTAAATAGTTTCCCTGTAATACAAAAGTTTCAATTGTATCATGTGTTTGTAAGACACGCCTTGTTTTTTAGAATGAAAGTTAACCCTATGTCCTTTCCTCTACCGCTGACAACGTGTAAGCAAAATTTCGTGAGGATGGGTTTAGTAGTTACGGTACCTGTGAACACGCATCACGCTGAAAGTACTGAACCGATTTTAACGAAACTGGCACAGTGTTAACTAATGTTACAAGATTACATTTAGGATACTTGTTATCTCATGAAACACAAAGGATTCTCCAGGATCTGCCTGTTTGTCTGTCTCTTTGAACACGTAGCACTCTGAAAGTACTGAACTAATTTTGACAAAAGACAGTGATAACTAATATTACAAGGTTACATCTAGGATATTTTTTGTCCCATAAAATGGAGGGAGTTCTCCAGGATATCGAAAAATAGAAATTTGTACCTTACACCTTAGTACCTTAGACACCTTAGTATAAGAGCCAGCAACGTTGGAAGAACGAGAATTTTAGAAAAGCTGGTTCTTTAATATGATAATATATTATGCCCTTCCAAACAGGGTTCAGAATACCTGATAACCGGTTAACGTTGTATTTTTTAATGCGAATTACAGGTCAAAATTTTGATTTATAAATAATTTTAGGAAAGTTTTTTTTCAGTAACTTTTAAACGCTATTCAAAACATAAATTTATCACTGCCATAGTCTATTTTGTTATTGACAATAATGTGCCCGATGATATTCTTTATAAATAAAATAATTCATTTCAAACCATTTTATTTTCTCCTTTGCAAAGAACATATTTCATTTTATTAACCATTATGATATTAAGATTTCACCATAAACAATGAAAAACAATGTTAAACGTAGATATGTGACTTGGGACTGACGCTATATTGAATACATGCGTCTATAACAGGCGCTTCCACAATTATCGCTGTCTTTATCATACAGCCAGTGTTGCGCTAAATTATAGCTATTGCTAAGTTATTCTATACATATTATTTTTAATTTACTCTCTTTTATGTCTAAGTAAAATAATATTAAAATTACAGCTATCTTAACATGGTTTGAACATACTTTTTTATTTACAAAAAATAGCATCGGGCACATTATTGTTAATAACCAAAATGTCTGGCAATTATAATTTCATGTTTTAGTAGCGTTTTAAAGTTAGTGAAAAACAAAACATTCTAAATTATATAAAAATCAATATTTTTGCCTGTTCAGGTGCGATATGCACTAATAAACGCAACGTTTACCGGCAGCCAGGTAGCCCGCACGCTGTTCGGAAAGACATAAAGATATATAAAAAACTGGCTTATTCTAATTCACTATCGAAATCGTTGCTAGCTCTTAGACGAATAGTTACAGCAAGTGACAGTTGACACTTTGTGGTCATATCTTTTTAATATTTATTAATGATATTGACAGGTGTTTTAAACATACTAATTTTCTACTGTATGCTGATGATCTTAAAATTTATCGTGAAATTGTAACACCTGATGATTGCTATAAATTACAAAGTGATTTGAATTGTTTTAGTAATTATTGTAAAAATAATAAGCTGCACCTTAACCTAACTAAATGTAAGTCAATTACCTTCACCAAGAAAATCAATTATTTAATCTTCAATTACACTTTAGAAGAAACAACATTAGAAAAAGTTAAGACGATAAGAGACCTAGGAATACTAATGGATTCAAAGCTTCACTTTGATATTCATATTAATCTTATAGTAAGTAAGGCTTTTATGATGTATAGTATTGTGATGCGAAATTGTGTGTCCTTTAGAAGACCGGAATCATATATTCTACTGTACACTTCATTAATTAGATCTCAAGTAGAATATGCTACTCCCGTTTGGAACCCGTTGTATAATAAATATAAAAATCAATTAGAAAATATTCAAAAAAAGTTTCTTCGATCTGTTGACTATCGTTGCTTTCAATCCAAAGCCTCTTACGATGTCCTCCTAAACAAATTTTCCTTACCATCTCTTACGTCAAGAAGAATGCTTCTCGACCAAATGTTACTATTTAATATATGCCATAATAAATTTGATTGTAATAAACTCACTAATCAAATATATATTCATGTACCGAACCGTTCACATTGTATAAGGGAAAGTTCTAAACGTTACCTCTTTGCGTTTATTTCTTTTAAGACAAATGCCGGTGAGCGAGCTCCATTATATAGAATAACTAAATTATATAATAATCATTTTATGGAAATTGAAATGTTTGCCAGCTCGCCGACTTTGTTTAAAAAGGCTATAAAACAGAGTATTGAGTCTTGAACTAATATATATCATATTTTGTTACTGAATTTTCAACTATGATATGTTTTAGAATGCTTCGATTGTCAGTTCGTCTTTATGTTATGTATATTTTATTTCATTGTACCCTCATACTGTATTTCATGTTTAATCTTTAACTACCAATTGTTTATATTTTATTTACTGCCCTAAAGTTATCTGTATACTTAATTCGTGGGCGGCGGAGCGGATTGTTCTCTAAGAACTATGTTGTTTTTTTATGGAATATTATTTACATGTATTTTTGAGTACAATTGTTTGTTGCCCTCAATAAATTAAAAAAAAAAAATTTATAAATAATTTTAGGAAAGTTTTTTTTCAGTAACTTTTAAACGCTATTCAAAACATAAATTTATCACTGCCATAGTCTATTTTGTTATTGACAATAATGTGCCCGATGATATTCTTTATAAATAAAATAATTCATTTCAAACCATTTTATTTTCTCCTTTGCAAAGAACATATTTCATTTTATTAACCATTATGATATTAGTCGATGATACTACGAACGGGTCGTAGGCTTATTTTAAAAGATATCTCACATACCATCTGGGTATATACCCAGACATATGTTTGAGTGAGTCCATTGATAGTTTGGATTTACAATTGGAAATGATAGGTGTGACTGCAATCGGGCTTTAGGTTAATAAAAAAAATTCACATTTAAAAATACAATTGGAACCAGTGATAACCGATTTGATGCAGACGAAGTTGCACGGGTCAGCTAGTACATATAATAAGTGTGCAAATCTCACATGTCTGTACTTTTTAGATTTTTGTGAAAAAAATGTTCTAGATGTCTAGGTATAAGTAATAAAATACATTTCAATCATTTTTAGAAATGTCTATCTGTCTGTTTGTTTGAACACGCATCATTGCTAAAGTACTGTGTTCACGATAACACTAAAATCATAAAGCGTATCCTCGAATAACATTAAGTCATGGTTTAACTCTATCAAAAGTTATTGTAATTTTAATGACGTCACGACTCATGAGAGAGAAGTAGATATGTAAATGAGCTTAATAAATTCAGATGAATTTATTAGTCACTGTTGTTTCACATTAGGTTCCACGCGGACAGAATCGCGGGCACAACTAATATTTGTTAAAATGCTAATGCGATTTTGCTACATATACCATGATTTCGTGATAAAAGATTTAGTCATATAAGACTATGAGAGATCATCAAACAGTAGGAGAAAAAAACAATAACGCATCAATAATTAACTAGATGTTAATTACAATTGCAGGATTTCTCTAGATATTTAAATCTAGGTTAACATTTTCGAGTTGTGAGGCTCCAACATATTCCATTAATTAGTAAAGCGATGCAATAGATACACCTGCTTCTTTGCATGGCATTGCACATCGAGGTATTTCTAATTCTATCTCGCCCTACATCCAAGCATTTAATTTAATTATTTACCTTTCTAAGTGTTTTAGCTCTTGATGAGTATACCTATGTATATTACTTAAGACTACTGAGTAATATAATCTTCTATGTAATATCGAAAGTTACTTATACATTTCTATACAATAAAAAGCATAAGACATTTGAATTCAAAATTATTTAATAAAACAAATGAATTTAATATTCATTTTACTTAAATCACAACCGAATCGTATAGAAATTATGAAGACTCAATATATCATTACATTATTATAAAACAAAGTCGTCTGCCACGTCTGTTTGTCTGTTTGTTCGCGATAAACTCAAAATCGGGTTGTTGGTGTGCATGGATGGTGGTGATCACTTAACAGCAGGTGACCCACCTGTTCGTTTGCCACCTATGACATAAAAAAAAAAAAAATCTGCTGAACGGTTTTTCGTGCCGTTTTCACCAGTAGATAAAGTGATTCATGAAGAAGGTTTTTAAGTATATAATTTGTCAAGGTTTTTTTTATTATCAGGGCGGGATAACGTCCGCCGAGCCCACTAGTTTTGAAAATATAAGTGTAAATATCTGTAACATTCAGTACAAATGAGTTATATACTACATTAATTTAATCAATAATTTTAACTCACTTGCAATATATTATTTTAGTAAATCTTAATTCTATTGCAGTTTGTTGGAAAGCCATAAAATTAAAGTTAACGTCTCAATATTTTATGGACAATTTATTTCTATCTATGATATACTTGGATTTTCATGATCGTTTATTGAAATGGATTGTCCCTCATGATGCACTATTGATATTTGCAAGCTCCTCGTAAAATTTATGTCTTCATTGAAAGTCAAGACTCCCATAACCGTTCAATATATATCGTGTCTGTTCTCAAAACGACTTATTTTGATAAAAAATGAATTGTAACAAATGAAATATTGAAATGGTGTATGCATAATAGGTTATAATATTATTTGAATAATAGTTTGTGTTGTATTCATCTTCTTATATATATACAAAATGTTAAAGATCTCCGGTTGTACACGCATCACGCAAATACTGCTGAATAGATTACGATCAAATGTTTTATTCTCACTTCTTAAACTCTTATTTAAAAAATAAAAGAACTATGATTTGTAAATAAAAGGTATCATAATATTAGTTTATTTTTAAATTTTAGCACGGCAAAATGACTACACTACGCCTGATGGTAAGCACAGTACAATCCAAAAACAATGGCGACCACCGAGCGACACACTATCCATCTGGTCGCCACTGTCATGCCGGCCAACAAAAAACTGGATATGCACAGGCTGATCCCGAAACGCGACTCGTAGAAGCGAATTACTATGGCGGGCTTTTTCGCCATATATATGGTGGTTGCGACCCAGTCAGGTTGTAAAACCCTACCACCCCGCTATCGCCATTTCCTCGTTCATTATTCAGCAGGGTGCACCACGTGCAGGTGAGGTTGGCTTGGGTGTCTCAAGTCTTATGATGTTATTCGACACCCCTTACACCCCAGTTAACAATAACTAATAAATTCTGTAAGTAAAATACATTTAAATATTCAAGTAGTAGTAAATAGCAAAGTAGTATATTTTTAAGATCTTCTACATGTTTACGGTTATTATAAAAAAATATAAAAAATAAAAATGTAAAGTCGTCTCTTGTCGCTTTGTAGTTTGTTTTAAAGTTTCATTAATCTAATGCACATTGACAAATACTTCTTAGCTACTTGGTCTAAAACTTTATTTCAAGTTGTATCGAGACCTTATATATTTATATTTCGTACAGTTCATTTAAGCGAGTAAGATAAATTGTACGTCATACAAATAAAAGAAAGCCAGGTTATAAAAGAAAGCCAGCACTCAGAAACATTAAAGATTTGAGGAAAGAAATAGGGAATTTTGTTACTGTAAAATAATGAGTACTATGTATATTAATTATTCAAACCATGACATTATTTATTTAAAAGTTTTTGACGTGACAGCCTCTTATAAATCAATAAACGCCGGCTGCAAGCGCGACTCATTGTCACGTTCCGCCTGAGCTGAGCGTGCAAGCGAGAGAGCGGGACAAGAGATAGAGAGGCGCGATGGGCCTAAGCGTTCGGCTCGTAACGCATCTATCTCTCTTCCACTCCATCGGCCGATAGATCCGAGTAGAAGAGTGACAGCGGCAGCACACGACCTACACGTGAACTGTTTTGTCAATTTTTGATCAATCTTCTGATAATAATTCAATTCAATTCATAAAAGTATGCAATTTTTCAGCAATGTTTTCTTATGACATAAATTTTCGTCCGTAAACCGACATTACAGACAATATTTTTTTTTTTAATTATATATTTAGTAAATTAAAACCATAGGTAAATGCTTAGGGGTTGACTGCAAACTATGATAGCATGGAGCACGCAAGACCTGGCGGGCATATTAAATCCACTCGGTGTCAGTATTGCTTTTGCGTCGAGAAGATACACACAGGCGTGGAGTTTAAAACGCTTTTATACATCTTCTATATATAAAGCACAGACGAAATAGTTAATTACATTTTACAATTTTGTTTCTTAACAGGTTTTCTTTATTCCCTTTTTTATTTAGTACATATTGACGAGCTTTAGTGTTACGAATAAAAAATCATGTTACAAATTCATTTTCTTTTCTTAATATTGATACTTGAAAAAATAATTTGTTCCTAATTGTCGAATTTCGATCATGACACAATTACTAGTACTTATAAATATAAACTTACAACATATGTTTTATTATTTTCTTTTCTTATACTTTATAGCTATTAGCGTTTGTCCAAGATCGTAAACACACTAAACCTATAGGATAACTGGCTTTCTAATGCAGCTGCCGGAACGTACCTATAGGTCTTGGCGGGTGATTTTCAAGAGGGTAGTTGCTAACCAGGTGGGATTAAAAAAAGATCTACTACCATCTATCACCATACCATTATATTATCCGTGGCATAGTCAAAACAGCATTTAAGACGACCCATAAAGTTTTGCCTTTAGAATAGACAAATTACATACATGTAATTACATATACAAAGTTACATACACGGTTTGAAGGCGTGTGACCTATGTATATATACTAATTTTCAATAAATGTATCAGTGTGAGGGCACACTGGTCTATACTATGAATGTATGTGTAACTGTATAGTATGATAGTGGGGATTTTTCTAGTACTGTCGAGTTGAAAATCTGTTACCCAGCACTAACAGTCCCTCTAGCTTTAGCGTGTTTAGCATCGCAGACCACATCAACATTCAACATAAATTTGATTGTGGTCAAACGCTAAAATCTATAAAGTATTAAAAACTGGATAAGGACTGAGTTGAAATTATTAACTTTAGTCTAGTTTTCACATTTATTGACACTTCAAGTAACAGTTATACATATTCTTATACAGTATATTAATTAATTAAACATATGATAGGCTGCACAAGCTTAATACAAAATATTGTAGTAGCTCAATACTATAAGATTCTAGACTGACACGGACAGCGTAATAATAATACTCGGAATGCGTAAAATAGACTGTTCATTTATATGGCCATATAAGGTATTTATAGAGACGCGATCATTCATTTGTTTGAACGACATTCTATTTACAATATATACAAAAGTTTCATCCAGTCTGCCAAAGAGGATGACATACTCGGTAGCTACAATATGAATATTACATGTACCCACTACACAGGCCGCTATACTACGCGGCGTTAGTCTGAGGCAAGCGCTATATATCACAAACATAACGGTAATGCTTCACTAGCATGTCGTTGACGCGCACCCGAGAGGTTCTCCTGCCAAAAATAAGCTGAACACAGCTAAAAATGTTTTCACTTCAAAAAGACGAAATAAAATTCAATAAACTATGTCCACTGCAATTTATGTCTAATCAAGAATTCGATATGAGTCCGATCATGACACGCCACGGTGTTGGTCAGTATCGGAATGAAATAATGAACATTGTTTCATATGAATTTATGCAAAGATTATTTTTGTATATTTTAATATGGTTATAATAAGGTAGAGTAGAGGAGGATATTAGAGACTAAAATAAATATCAGAACAGTATTATAATAAAACGAACGAGTTATCTTGAAAATTAACCTTTGTTAAGAATTACGACTATAAATATGCTATCTAAAACAACGGGCTGTGTGTCAGATGTGATTGTTGTCTGTTGCATAAAAAGTTTAATTACAAAACACCGACAGGATGTTGACCCGGTTGCTGCAAATATTTTTTTATGGACGGTATTTTTCTCTCAAATATTTTTATCAAATTTATTCTGTTTTACTAACAGATAGGCGTCCGCTTCGTTGGGCATTGAAAATGGGATAGGTTCAATGGACTCTAAAAAATAGGTAGCCTAGAACTATTTGAGTAACATTTCGCATCGAATGATCATAGTTCAATACCAATCGTTCAGTAGTGTTGAGGTTATTGACCCATACAGGAAATGTACTTGCATTGTATGTATATAGATTGAAGAGATTCTATAATTACAATTTTTATATGAAATACATTCCAAACATTTTGTAATATGTTAAAATAATTGTGGTAGAATAATAAATTAATTTTTTGTAGTGGAAAAGTAACGACGTTTCTAAGCTACCCTAATGTCTAAGATTTGTAATCTCAGCAGTCGTTATTGTCACGCCGACCTACAAGCTTCTAAACAATTGAATATGCACTGGTCGAATGCGCAACGATACAAACTAAAAGATAGATTTAGACACTACCATACTAATTCTTGGATATATATCGAATAGGCAAGCCCAAACCTCGACATACCCAAGCGTGTCACTATGGCGTGTGTTGTTTATCTAACCTAATCCGTTGAGTAGTGGGCCGGATCTAGCTGTCTACAGTTACGGACTTTTGATATAAATAAACGAGTTAATGTCAAAGAGAAATTTCAAACTATTAAAAACCTTATTGTGTTTCTCACGATCCTCGATCGGTTAAGACCAGCGAAACATCAATGCGATGTTGAATGGTTGGCCCTTGGTATGTACTAATAAAATTTGCAAAATAACTTAGATGATGAAGGAAAACATCATTAGGGTATTTGAACGTTTGAGACTATTTTGATGCTCGATTAACCACAATATCATATGATATTAAATGTGGCCTCAAGTGGTAAAGCACTAAACTAAGTGGATAACTATACCTATTTAATGTGATCATCTATGACGTGTTATGAGTGTCTGTGTCATTTTTATGTACTTATAGGTTTGCTCTTTTAATTTTGTATTACAACATGTATATGACCGATTGAACATCCGTTTACCATCATATGGACTCCCATACAAAATCAGCGCTGCAGTACTACTGTACTGCACATATTTGCTGAATAAGTTTGCCAATTGTTGGACATCTCTTTTCTTTCGTTTAATTTGTCTGTTTAATTTAATTTAATTGTATGGTTGTTCCAACAATAAAGTATTTCATTCTCCTTTTTCTTCTAGAACTGTTTGCCTTGCCAAGTGTGTAAGTGCTTATGCGACAGATGTTTTTCTTGAGTGTGTTAGATAACCAGATAGGCATTAGCGGCAGAAATCTAGTATATTCTATTGTATTGAAGTAACATTATCATGTAGTGAGAAAATAGATACGTAACAAATTCTGGCCATTTAAAATCATTGCGCTAAGGCTCTCTTCGTGGTTAAATCAGCACCATTGTTGAGTATTAAGATGGATACGGGCTGTTATAATTGATATGTTAGTATATGATTTTTAACACATTATTCTTTAATAATAACCTAATGAATCGAGTCAAATTGACAGCTGGCAGTTTCGTACATTTTTAAATTCTTAAGTAAGGCAAACACAATCATCCCTGTTTCAACATTAAATTAAATTCGCCAACTGAGCTGACTTTTATTATCGACCGAATTTACACAAAATATTTTTGTACTTCTATACATAAATTGGTGAAGTGATAAATAAGAATTAGTTGCTGAATGTATGTAAACGTATCGGTTTAGAATGCACCTGTTTGGTTAATTCTTTTTCGGTATTGTTTTTGTAATTACCAGAACAAGGTTGTTTGATAAATCGCAAAAATTCCCATATGAAAAGTTAGTGAGTGAACGACACAGACCACAGAAGACCTTCAAAATATTGACAGATTGACGTTCAGTTGTTCAGTAGCTATTTATGTTATTACAAGGATATACTATAATTGAAAGATTAGGTCGTTTTATATGCCTTAGTACACTCGTGCGAAGCAGGGGCGAGCAGCTAGTTTACTAGATAAATAAGACCGTAACCGATTACGATATGATATAATCGATCTCAGATAGACTTCCTTGCCGGTTCTTCCCGATGACTGGGTTGTTTTTTGAACCGGGGGTAGTTCTGACGTTCATAAGTGCCTTCGTAGGGCCTAAATTGAGTAAAGAATTTTTGATTTTTGTATGATTATATAAATATATTTTATAACTTTGTTATTGTTCTTTGACCACAAGTCGTTAGGCGCGGTGTGGAGTATTTAGGAACGAGGGACAGGAAAATTAAACTCTAGTGAAATTGTCTTGCATAACTTGACATAATATTGATTTAAAAACGCCCAAACGTGAATAACCGTATATTTTTAATTTATCTAATTACTATACGGCTAACTACCATTTGATCTTATTAGAACAATTATTGTTATATTATTAAATGTTTCAATAATAAGGAACAAAATATATGATTTTAATTGTCAATAATATAACATCACCACTTCTTATGAAACAAAAAATTAAATTCACTTTACATGCTTACAAATGTACCTAAATGTGTTTCACATTAATCATTTTCAACGGAAGTATGTAAGCCAGAAAGAAAAAGTACATCCATTAAAATTGTAAATTGTCCTCTTCCATCATTGGTACGGTATAATTTTTTATGTCGAGCATGGCTATGAATAATTAATGTGTCTATATACCTAATTGTTTTATCGAAAAAGAATTTTGTATTCAGTTTATTCAAGACTGGTTTATATTTGAAAACTGTACAGAATTTTTTAAAGAATAGTAATTTTGTTATTCCGATAGACAGTACGCAGTGAGATAATATGAGAGCCTACGGGTCTTTAATTCCTGCCGTTATTCTAATTTCATTCTACCGATTGATTTCGGCAAGAGCAGCATTTTCGAATTCGCTTCCAGATTAAATTCAATCAGCCAAATATCAGCGTTCTTTAAATTTTCGCTATGTCGTAGTAGGCTCTACTTGGAGCAATTAAATATCTGTGAGATTTTATTTTTGTTAAATACTTTTTGTGTAATACGCTGGCTGGTTTTTATCTTGTTTTATTTTAGATTCAGAATCAATTCAAATTTAGAAAACGGATCATTGTTTCCCTTAATACCTTTAGTTTTAATCTATACTAATACATAAAGCTGAAGACAAATTGGACTAGTAGTTCCTGAGATCATAGCGTTCAACCAAACAAACAAACTCTTCAGCTTTATGTATTAGTATAGATTAAAACTAAAGGTATTAAGGGAAACAATGATCCGTTTTCTAAATTTGAATTGATTCTGAATCTAAAATAAAACAAGATAAAAACCAGCCAGCGTATTACACAAAAAGTATTTAACAAAAATAAAATCTCACAGATATTTAATTGCTCCAAGTAGAGCCTACTACGACATAGCGAAAATTTAAAGAACGCTGATATTTGGCTGATTGAATTTAATCTGGAAGCGAATTCGAAAATGCTGCTCTTGCCGAAATCAATCGGTAGAATGAAATTAGAATAACGGCAGGAATTAAAGACCCGTAGGCTCTCATATTATCTCACTGCGTACTGTCTATCGGAATAACAAAATTACTATTCTTTAAAAAATTCTGTACAGTTTTCAAATATAAACCAGTCTTGAATAAACTGAATACAAAATTCTTTTTCGATAAAACAATTAGGTATATAGACACATTAATTATTCATAGCCATGCTCGACATAAAAAATTATACCGTACCAATGATGGAAGAGGACAATTTACAATTTTAATGGATGTACTTTTTCTTTCTGGCTTACATACTTCCGTTGAAAATGATTAATGTGAAACACATTTAGGTACATTTGTAAGCATGTAAAGTGAATTTAATTTTTTGTTTCATAAGAAGTGGTGATGTTATATTATTGACAATTAAAATCATATATTTTGTTCCTTATTATTGAAACATTTAATAATATAACAATAATTGTTCTAATAAGATCAAATGGTAGTTAGCCGTATAGTAATTAGATAAATTAAAAATATACGGTTATTCACGTTTGGGCGTTTTTAAATCAATATTATGTCAAGTTATGCAAGACAATTTCACTAGAGTTTAATTTTCCTGTCCCTCGTTCCTAAATACTCCACACCGCGCCTAACGACTTGTGGTCAAAGAACAATAACAAAGTTATAAAATATATTTATATAATCATACAAAAATCAAAAATTCTTTACTCAATTTAGGCCCTACGAAGGCACTTATGAACGTCAGAACTACCCCCGGTTCAAAAAACAACCCAGTCATCGGGAAGAACCGGCAAGGAAGTCTATCTGAGATCGATTATATCATATCGTAATCGGTTACGGTCTTATTTATCTAGTAAACTAGCTGCTCGCCCCTGCTTCGCACGAGTGTACTAAGGCATATAAAACGACCTAATCTTTCAATTATAGTATATCCTTGTAATAACATAAATAGCTACTGAACAACTGAACGTCAATCTGTCAATATTTTGAAGGTCTTCTGTGGTCTGTGTCGTTCACTCACTAACTTTTCATATGGGAATTTTTGCGATTTATCAAACAACCTTGTTCTGGTAATTACAAAAACAATACCGAAAAAGAATTAACCAAACAGGTGCATTCTAAACCGATACGTTTACATACATTCAGCAACTAAAGTAAATTCGAAGAGGCAAGTTTATAATAAAATTATTTCATTTGAGGGTTACTAAATTTTCTATTATAAAATTTAATTAAAATAATTTTATTATATTTTAGTCCTTATTAACATTATAAATGCAAAAGTAGCTCTGTCTGTATGTGATGCTTTAACGCCAAAACGACTGAATTGTTAAAAACACTGAAAATAAAAAAAACAAGTGGAATTAGCTTGTTTGGGATGTTTTCGAAAAAGGGATGTACTTAGTGCTAAATGTGGTTACAAAAGCTTGGACTGTTTCGTTCTGTAGCGTGTATAAATTTTCAAGGCCGGCAATAGTTTCAGATTAAACAAAATCACAACA
>MU158800.1:679196-721266 GCA_015888305.1 Antheraea pernyi
TTCGAAAAAAGAGGAGGTTACTATGTTCGATTGCATGTTTTTTTTTAATGTATGTTAACCGATATTTTCGTCAATTGTGAACGGATTTTAATGATTCTTTTTTTATTTGATTTGGTACACTATGTAGTGATTAACTGCTACCTATGTATTCGTCCGTGTGAAATTGATCAAAAATATGTTACAACTGCGTGAGACGTGTGCCTTACTGACTACAAGAATAAATATACATAATTGAAAGACATATATTTGTATGTAATATGAATTATATCATCTTTTTGGTCAATTTGGCGGCCATATTGTTTTATTTACCACGTTTGCTTCTACATAACTCAGTTATTATAGCAACGTATAAGAATAACTTAAATATATCGACAATACGGGCATATTATATCTATATATAAAATAAAAGATTTAAGATATATTGTTCGATAATGTATAGTTTATAATTTTCGTTGCTTTCTTATATAGTGTTAGTGAGCACTGAGTTTGGTATATAGTAGGCTGAAGTTCCAGGTATGTTGCTGATGATAAATCCCATCCCATTCGATATACCATTAGTATTCATATATATAATGTACACATTACATGTTACAGTAGATGGCGTTCGTATCGTAGTTACAAATGTTTTTGAAAAAGCGTTTCTGTAATGTACACACCCACTTACAATTTTACATTTCTTTAATAAATTTTTAAAAAGCGCGTGTGGAGCCGCGGGTAACAGCTAGTTTAATATAAAGTAACATCATTTTGAGTGAATATCCTTAATGATTATTGTATAGCGTTGCTTTGAAAGCTGATGTTACAAACGACGCAACTACCTAACTTGACATATAAAATTTATTAATTTGTTTTTTGAACATTTTGTACATTTTTAAATTGAACAACAATATTTGATTCTGTTTGAAAATGTCAAAAACGTAACTGTAACTCATTTTACGAAAATAAAATAATTTACACAAAAATAAACAACAGAATATTTCCGACAATTTATGCAGTAACAACTTATTCCAGAAAATCAGTAGCTTTAAAATATTAAATCAAAACATTTTCATCGTAAAGTGAGAAAAAGAAAATATTGTCAAAAAATTGCTATTAGGCGCAATTTTTTTCATTTGCTGACGTGACAATAAACTCACCAATTTTCTCTACTCCCAGAAAACTTTCCGGATAGAACTACCAAATGACTGTACTATATTGTTATCAGGACTGAATAAACTTGCAAAGTCTTAGGTCTAAAGGAACTGGTTCTAAATCAGCTTGCAAGATATGAAGGTGGTAGAGCCACGCTGTAGCTATTACTAGTTTCAGCATGAATGGGTCGGCTCGTCCGGGATAGTACTACCCTCTCACAGAACACCGACGTGAAGTAACTATGCTTGCATTGCGCATTCTCCTTTGCGTACCCCTCCCCCATACACAGGCTGGCAACGCACTTGCGACTCCCCTGGTGTTGCTAGTGTCTATGGACGGTAGTGATCACTTAACATCAGGTGACCCACCTGTTCGTTTGCCGCCTTTTGAAATAAAAATAAAATATGACCTAAACAATGTAACAAATATTGCAAGCTAAATAAAAGTATGTAATAATAATAAAAAGGATGCACTTTAACTATAAGTTATATTACAAATCCTAGTAAAATCTTAGATATAGTTAATGCACATTTATATAGCTACCTCAATGAAAGGAACCTTTTAGTTGGATTTAACTCTTCTCGATAAATTGAATTGAACTGTACCACGCGAGACTCTCAAAGAAGTACCCTGACCTTAATACAGTAACGTGCTCGACTTGCAAGTAAAACCGGATGCTTTAACGTCGTTAATGGATGTTCGGTTTTTATAAGTTGAATTTTAAATTTGAATGTAAATTTTATTTCGTTTTTATCAAAACGAATAAAGTACTTTCTTCGCTCGTGGTTCTTGTTCAAAATGTCTGGCATTGATAAACATTGTTTTCATTGCCTCTTAGAAATGAAATGTACGTGCATCACTATTCTTTTTAAGAATTAGTTACTAATATTATAAAGCTATTGAACCGATTATCTAGAAATTTAGCACAAACGTAGTCAGGAGTACAAAAAATGACATAGAGTGTAAAACATGTATTGTTTCCCATTGATCGATTAAATGTAAATTAAAGCGAACAAACCCTTTAGCAAAAGCTAGTACGATAAAGATGGTTAATATTATTTATTTATTTTTTTATATCATAGAAGGCAAACGAACAGATGGGTCACCTGCTGTTAAGTGATCACCACCGTCCATAGATACTTGCAACACCAGGGGAGTCACATGTGCGTTGCCAGCTTGTGTTTGGTGGAGGGGAGTGGAGTAAAGGGGAGAATGGGTGAGGGGAGGTGGGCCTCCGGCGCTCTCACTGACAGAACGAAACGTAACAATGCAAGCACTTATTACCTCACGTCGGTTTTGTGTGAGAGGGCGGTACTAACCCGGGCGAGCCGGCCCATTGATGCTGACACCAGTAATAGATTCAGCGTGACTTTACCACCTAAAAAATAATGTATATAATAAATAATGAATGTTGTATCTATTTAACTTCTCAATGTGTTGCAAAAGGTTTGATATTTTGAACATAGCTCGTGATCAGATGACAACTTAAAGAAGTGAAAAGAAAGAAGCGTTGAATGATTTGATATATTATTTGTAAGGTACAAGAAAGAAGAAGACTGAAATGAAATGGAAACTGGAAAATATCATCACACAGACACATATCTTATGACATGGGGTTCTTCAAACGAGGCGTGAAGAAGCACTTTTGTGGGTCGGCATTATAGCGATGACTGAGATTGCTATTTAACACTGACAGTCGCCGTTATTTATAGACTGTACTGTACTTTCCATCAGGTACAGTGCAGTAATTTTGCTGAACCACTTAAAAAAAAAAGACACGTAAATAGCCCAAAATAATAGTTCACAAAACATTTTTAATATTTAATGATTTAAAATATATCTTCTTAGCCTGATAAATATTCAAAACCCCTGAAAAATCGTAACGTAATAATAATAGTATATAAATCGATTTTTAATGAAGACGATCTGTCAAAGAAAAAGTTTTTGTGAAATGTACACCATTTTTCACTCCAACCAATATTCCTTGATATTTCTTCCCAAACATTATTTCAGCCTTTTAAATTTTTTATCAGAAAATAGACATAAAAATCTATCGGCAACCAGACGGCTTGTTTACTCGTGAAATTGAGCCTCCCTTAAAATAAATGCTTTCCACCAACTTTTTAGGGAATAATAATGTATACGAATTAAAAAAAAATTTTTTAAATACGCCTAAGATTTAATTATAATAAATTGAGGGGTTTCGATCGAATACTATGTTGTCATGAAACATATATAAGTTATGAGTATCACTTTAAACCAGTATTCTAAAATGACGTTCTTTTTGTAATTTACAAGCTTTTACCCGCGGCTTCGTCCTCATTAACATAGATATAACATAACTATCGAGAATATTACTTTATTGTTCTAGATTAATTTCTACCTTATACCTTTTTCTATAACCCTAACTACATGTATTTAGAATTGTACGATGATCGGATGAATAGCTAATTGAGCCGTCGCGGGACGTGTGACGGGACAAATGTGAAACACATGTGTAACGTAGTAATCAACACTGTATACACTATAGGTATGCGAGCTCAGTGCGGTAAGAGAGATTACGCGCAGTCGCTTACGCATGGCATCGCGTCGCCACGACTCATACATACACCACGGCCTGTATCGCCACGCCAACAATCAGGTTTACCCTCGTCTATAGATGTTTCACATCAAAAGTGTAACAAACAAACTCACATTTATATTTGGAGCATTATACGTGAACACGTGACAGGTAAAAATGATTGATGTTTCCGATTTTAGTAATATTTGATTGTGTTATACCTACCTATATATGTCCTCGAATCAGATACAAATCATTATTATAGTATACAGTTTGGTTAAAGAAGTAGATTTCAAAAATTTAATTAACCGTAAAAAAATTATAAATATTTATTATTTAAAAAACAAATCGATATTTAACGTCACTCACTATTGTAACGTGGCAAGATAGCCATCATAGCGAGTCGCTATTTTAATCGATCAGTGTCTACCTATTTAAATTCTTTACTGTAATACGACTGGTGATGGATAGATTATCTGTCAGCGGTCGGTGTTATTCTTAATACTATTTACCATTGATTATGCAACAACAAATATAAATATAGAAAAACAACACCATTTTTATATACGAAATCAATATTACCTAGTTCTTAATATAAATCTCTTCTCAGTTTAAAAATAATTAATTGTTATATTGATTCCAAGTTACTTTTCAAGGAGCATATCAATAACATCATAAACAAGGCATCCCAGGCCCTAGGATTTATAATGAGGATGTCGAATAGTTTTAAGGAGGCTAAGTAAGACCCTCAAAATTTTATATTATACATTTGTCCATAGCATACTTGAATACGCTTGCCAGGTCTGGAACCCTCGCTATGACATATATATATCTCGTATCGAAAATATACAGATAAAATTTCTCAAATACCTTTGCTATCAACAAAAACTTAAATACTCCTCAGATGATTATTTTAAATTATGCGGTAAATGTCACATTCTGCCCCTAGCTACACGTCGTGAAATAGCTGACATCACTTATATGACGAGCATCATATCTGGCGCAACGGACTGCCCGGACCTTCTTAAAAATATTAGTTTTAATGTTCCTACAAAGGTTGTGAGACACTATACGCCGAACCATCTTCCATTGGTGTCCACCAATTATCGTCAAAATTCGTTTCTGTGGCGGGCAGGGGATAGTTTAAACAAACAAACAAATAAATTTGATTTCGATATATTTTGTATTAAGCCAGAGTCAGTGAGACGGGTACTCTGCCTTGACTTTTTCTCTAAATATAAATAAGCGTTGATTGAGTGTGCTTGGGAAACTGTTATCCACATAGTAATTAAGTATCCAGATGCCTATTCGTGGAGACCTGTAAATGGTTTTTTGTTGCTTATTATCCATAGTAATTCTTGTAATTAGTGCTGTTGGTCTTCCTATAAACTAAATAAATAAATAAATATATACACTTCCGTATCGAACTAAAGTATGGGCACTCCACTCCCATAAACAAAACTTTCCTAACCTAGATCATAAACATTTTATTATGTTTCATCGATGCAGCATTGTAAAATTTCCATTTAGCTCTCGCGTTAATCTCACACGAGCGATTTTATGCTCTGAGATTATTGTTTCCATAATTTATTTCACTTTGTATTGTAAACGTCCTAGCTAAATTTATTTAGGACTTAAGCCTTTAACTATTCGTGTCAATGAATACTAATTTTGTCTAGAACACGACTTGTATAGTCATTAGGTTTAATTTATACGCAATTATAGGATGTACTTACGTATATTTTGTATTAGCTGACCCGTGCAACTTCATCTGCATCAAATCGGTTATGTAATTATTTACGACATCACATTAGAAACCTCAAAAATAACAGTATTTCTCCAGTATTTAATGGATGTTGTTATACATATAAACCTTCCTCTTCAATCACTCTATCTATTAAAAAAAACCGCATGAAAATCCATTGCGTAGTTTTAAAGATTTAAGCATACATAGGGATATAGGGGCAGAGAAAGCGACTATGTTTTATACTATGTAAATATAATTATATATAAATATAATAATAAATCAATAGTTTTCATTGCATTCATTTTTTTCAATTATCAACTGATTTTGTTCAAATTGTGGACACAGATTTCCTTATTACTCTTCTTACCATTATCTCACCTCCGTAGGGCCGCCACAACATGTTTTGCTTTTTCACTCTCCCCTATCAAATGTCATTTCAGTATTTACACCTTTTATATATTATATATATATCTATCATTAATGACACAATCCATCCATACCTTTTGCGATCATCCTTTACTTATATATCCACCCATATTCATACTCAAAACTTTTCTAGCTACTTGACTTTCATCTCTTCTCATAATATGTTCGTATCATGCTATACTCCTCAACTTCTCTGCCACTTGTGCTATTTTCAAACATCCTCTGACATACCCACTGTTAATCTTATCCGATCTAGTTACACCACACATCCATCTTAACATTTACATCTCTTTCACATGTAATATTTTCTCAACCGTCTCTTTTGTAGCCCGATGCTCGGATTCATAGTACTTTTGTTATTTGTTAAACCAAAATTACTAAAAAATATAATACTATTTTATTCACACGTAGAGTGGGTATGTGTGAATCAAATACTACGTAACTCTGAACTCTAAGTGAGAATTTGGCGTCTTGGACCACATCGACATTTAACATCAGCTAAAAGTGTGGGCTAACGATAAAACTATAAAGAACAAAGAAAACACTTTGTGCGTAAACGCAGTTTTCATGCTATACAAATGTCAAAAATACATGCGCAAATGTAACTTGGGGATGGTCTGTCATGTAGCGGATTTTATTTGTTATTCATAATCTTGTTACTTGACTTCTATATTGTGTAAAATTGGTGGTGTTTTATGTAATATAGTTTGTACCACGGACTATGAATTCTGAGATGCCACAAAATCTCAAAAAAGTTCTAACAAAATGGCCACCATCTTGTTAGTTCATTGAAATTATGTCAAGAAACTTGTAATATCGATACTCACTTGACAATGGCAGTAATAGTCTACTAGAAGACTGGTTGCCATAAATGAAATGGAAGAAGAACTTGTAATACTATTAACCAATCGACAATTGTAGTAATAATCGACGACAGGGGTTGCCAAAAATAAAGTAAAAAAAAAACGTAAAAATGTTAGTGTAAAAAATTAATCGCAACTTCGCAAGTCTACGATCACCCAAATTATGCTCAGCACGTCCAGTGAGTCAACGACTGGCGTTATTGCTGAGCATACTAATAATATCTGCGAAATATAGAACATTCTACTTTAATTGATTGAGCTAATGTTAGATTCATGGTCACTCACCTTCCTATATCTTTATATACGTCTGTCAGATAAATTTACATGTATGTCGATAACAGTAAAGTGGATGAAAGATATCTGTGAGAAGCTGAATAGAATACTATCCAGTTACAAAAAACATTTTTTTTAATATGATAGGAGGCAAACGAACAGGTGGGTCACGTAATGGTAAGTGATCACCGTCGTCCATAGACACTAGCAACACCATGGGGTCGCAAGTGCGTTCCTGTCAATATATAATGGTATTCGCTTTTTCCTGAAATTTCTGTTTTGAATTTATTGAAAGAATTAAGGTACAACATAGTCAATCATAAGGCAGTTGCCGGCCGCTACACTATTAAGTATTGGTGCTATAGGGTGATGTTTTCTAGAGTGGTTGTAAGTAAAGAATAAGCAATCTAACACCGCCGCAATAAGATATAAGTCAAGATGTAACTCTGTCAGTCAATGTCTAATACTTACTGGTGACTAAAACGTAATTAGTTTTATCCTTTTCCTGCATTTAAATAAAAATTCTGTATCTATAAGCGTTAAGAAGCATTTTTGTAATGTTTTCTGTATAGATTCTCCTACATGAGGATACCTAATAGAACATTGAGACAACCTATATATTTGGACATCCCACAGTGTGCATCTAATTACAGACAAAATTCTTTATTTATTCGTGCTGCAAAAATATTAAATAATATGGTGATCTTGCCGCAGTATGATCTGTTCACATCTACAACACATTAAAAATACTATGGCGAATACATGGCTTAATGGTTCTCAAACTTATTCTTTAGTTAGTTCTCTTCAGTAGTAGTGGGTTGATTTGCCCTAGTTTTTGTTCTTAGAATCTAAATAATTATATTAATTTAAGTTTGTGTCACTTACTGATGTTTTTTTTCAAACGAACTAGCTATTTTCTGGAATCTCATATGCGAAAACACATAACTGGTGTATAGAGTCTATTTAGTTTGAATATCTGTAATAAATCACTGTTTGTTTTCCGAATAAATAAAAATAAAATAGTTACTACCAGATCCCTATTTATTAGACGTTACAATCTAAGGCTTATAATAACCAAGTATTACACTCGTTTTCTTTTGTAAATTAATGCATTTAAAAAATGCGTTTACCTAAACTACAGGTATAAATTACAAGCTACATGTGGTAGATACTTAACTCTTTTAATACATGTGGTTTTTCATACTTGTATTTGTGATTTTCTTTATCTTAAAGCATTTGTAGCCTGTAATTTGTTTAAAAAAGTTGAAAAGCATAAGAATGTTAAGATAACGCACGAAAGTGTTTTAACTCGCTCCGTAAAAAGAATTAAGTTTTTGGTGTTAAAAGTGATTGGTCGCGTCAAGTTCTGGTTTAGAACATTGCTCAAACTTTAAACGAATTTATTATAACTATATTTCTAAGCATGGTAATTTTGTAAGTAAAGACGTGTCCACTGTTTTAGGACTCACACCTTGATTTGTATTTAATGTATGTTAACTAATGTAAGGTGATTATTATTTGTGTGATGTCGGATTTGTGGACCAAATATTATAAATCAAAAATCTTACAAACAAGAAGTAGAATGTTATATAATCTAAAAACAATGTGAAATTATTTTATAAATGTAATTCAGATAAACTTGTTTAAAGTGTTCTTGTATTTTCTGCCTTGTGAGTTTGTAAACTCATATTTTTGATAAGCGTAATTTACAAGGACTTGTAACAACGTTCTCGTTACATGTAACTTGTGAGTTCATAAAATTATAATGTTTGATAAACAAACCACTGATCTGAGTTTGAACAATCAAATAAGTTCAATATATTCTGTACTGTATTCGCAGGCATGTATTACAATATCAATATTCACAAAGGCCATGTATGCACTGTGATTTTATAATCCAACTATAAATACGAATACAGTATTTTATACTATAGATACTATAAGCAACAGTATAAGTAAAAACATTCATCTATTAACTATATATAACTACTACAAAATAAAAGTTGAAGGGAATCCACGACCATTCTTACTGACTTATTTAATTCCTGATATAAACTGACACTGCTTGTGAAATTATAGGTGATTTTGTAAGTAGGACAGCTATCTTGATCTCAGACGCTTGGTAGGCATAAATTTTACTATAGCTCCCATATTTAGTTTTTTACGTCGCCGACACGAAAGAATTCGGAAGTTTTGACCAGTCAATAGCAACTTAATACAAGCTGAAGAAGCGATTGTAATTCATTTCAGTAAATCTTTTGTCCCGTGATTTCGACGATCCCGTCTGGATTGAGATAAAGTATGTCGTTTTGTGGAAAACTTGTCCTAAATATAGACGGTGGATTATTTCTGACGCGTTGTGTCGCGTGCGCCGTATTCTCGATACCAATCTAAACACATTACCGAGAGTCGACCTAAGCTTTAAACGTTTATTACGCCACTGTTTTAAAACGTTAACTGTAATGTTCAGTATAATTACAATGTTCGCTACGAAGTATAAACTCATTAATATTTACAGGCATTAACTTTTTCATGTGTTCGGGGAAACGTTAATTTATAAGATATCTTCGCCCGTCGGCTGGTTATAAGTGTATTGGTTTGGAAGTTTTTTAGTTATTTAAACGAAACATGTCTGTGATAATTCTGCTGATATTAGTGATTACATCGAAATGTGTGCTACTGGAAGATCGTTTAATTGGTTAGTTGTTTATACCTATTATATATATATAAATATATATATATATATATATATATATTTGTTTATAACCTTAATCGCTGAGTAGAAACCTTCATTATAATTTTAAGCTACTTTTTAATATATCTATTGTGAGATGAATTAATATTAATTCTTTCAAAAGTTATTATACGCTTAAATTGACAAAATGAAACCACATGCAATTTTCCTCGACCGTAGTCCAAGCACCTAGGGCTAGGTCGTGAAAATTTTGCATGCGGGTTCCTCTTAAACTGCATGTGAGCACTAAGCAGGAATTCTGGAAATTCAATCCCTAAGGTGATAAAAAGAGGGAACAAGTTCGTATGAAAATCCGTCATTTTTCAAGGAGTCAGTCATTCAGATATTCTTTTATATATATGAAATAAAGAGTCGAAAATAATCACTGTACAGAAAACGCGTATGAAGCTGAGAGCAATTGCTAATGAAGTTGTAATGTTATGATATATATAACTGCTCATATAATAAAATATATAGCCGTGTTTCTAAAACAAAAATCCATTACCTAATTCAAATATGCGAAATAACAAAGATATTTATTAGCATACAAATTCATATAAATAATTATTGATATACAAAAAGTCGTTCTACTTTGTTATATGTGCAATGAATATATAAATTACATTTTCTAAATATTTTGTACTAGGCCAAAGTACTAAAAATGGTACCGTTATTAGCGATTGGAAATGCATAATTCACGTTGAATTTTATTGCAATACGTAAAAAAAATCATTGTCAATGAGGGTATTATCATATCATCATAATGCTTCGCTTATGCGGGTCGCGTTTCGGGATCAGTCTGTGCATATCCAGCCTTTCGCAGGTCGGCATGACAGAGGCGACCGGCGATGGATAGTGTGTCACTCGGTGGTCGCCATTGTTTCTGGATTGTACTGTGCTTACCATCAGGCACAGTGCAGTCATTTTGCCGTGCTACTATATAAAAATATATATATATATTAGAACATAATCATCGTTTCTCTATTGCTGCTTATTATCTAATAATAATATAAATATTATTATTTGTAATATTGATTGGAAATTAAAAAAAGCCTAATAAATATAACAAGACGAAATCTAATACGAATTTAGAACAAACAGAACAGAACTTTTTCTTATATGATCTAATGTTCTATATGTATTTGACGATATCATAAAAGGGAATAATTTTGTACGTCTTTCGCAAATCAATACATAATCGTAACGTGACCCAAAATATCCACGCAAATCTTCATGGAATGTACGCGAAATCGAATTTAATCAAGTGCCAAACTTTAATTAAAATCAGGTTATGTTCATTTGATTCGCTGACACTGAATTAATTGGAATTTTCAAGAACAAAAACTATTTATACGAAAGCACTCTAGCTACTTGTGTCATTTTAAAAGTAAACTGTCATTTCAGGTGCCATATTCTATCAGGGTTCTCAAAATATGACGGTAGCCTTAAATATAAGCGCGGAAATGAACAATTTCAACACTTCGATAAAAGAAGTTTCCAAGAGAGGAGCAATTTTAGAAGTGAGAAAATTAGTATGTGAGCTTGCAGAGGTAATATACATACACTTTAAATAAATAGTATAGTAATTATATTTATTATCTAAAAGCTTGCACACACTTTATACAATAATCACAATGCTAGAGTATGAATGAATGAATTTTGATTTGTACACTGGCGAGTTTAATGCCATCAGGCATTTTCTTCCAGCTAACCAGCGGTATTGCTGTTAAGCAAAAACTTTTGTTAGAGAGTTAGAGTACTTTTTGAAAAATAAATAATAAAGAAGGAACCATTATCCCAATTATGCTTACATCTTTATAACATCACGTTAAAATATATTATATTATTTTTATTTAAAAAATAAAAATAGCCTAAGACACAATATGGTATATGAATACGAAATGAAGATAAATAAATACTTTCTCCCAATTTGAGGGAAACCATTATTTATTCGCTTAAATACTTTTTAGTGTACTTCTCTATTTTATTTACTGATTTTATCTCTGTTATTAGATAAATTACAATAGGACAGTTGACTAAACTACCAGACGCTTATTAATTTTTTTTATAACTAAGTATGCAAACGAACACGTCGGTCACTTGATGTTAAGCGATCACCACCGTCAATAGACACTTACAACACCAGGGGAGTCGCAAGTGCGTTGCCATTCTGTGTTTGGAGGGAGGGGAAGGGGAAAGGAGGGGAGGAGGAAAGGAGAGGAGTTAGGGGAGGTTATCTTACCTTGTAAGTAGGCAAGACCAGAGGTTAGGTGGGCGTAGGGACTGTGTAGGTAGGTAGGATTGGTAGGGTTAGGGTGTAGGTAGGGCGGGGGGAATGGGGGGGTGCTGGATAAGTAACCTCTGGCTTCCCTACCTACGTAGTGTGTAGACAAGTCCAGGGGATTGGCGGGCGGAGGGCTTGAGTGAGGTAGGGTAGGGTTAGGAACGAGGGTTGGGGGAGGGGGTGATGTGTAGGATAGCGTAGGCCAGAGGGAATCCCAGGGTGGCTGAGGCGGATGAGGAGTAAACCTCAATAAAAATCAACTGTGGGGTGGCGGCGGAACGGCTTAGCCTTTCCGCTGCTGGCTGAACCCAGGGGGGAAGGGGTGGGGGCCCTTACCTCCCATTGCACGGGTTCGGCGGGATGGGAGGCAGTCTCGTAACCGGGCGGCCTCAGTCGGGTGTGGCGTGGGAAACGCCTGCCGCCGAGCGTGTAGCGGAGTTTGCTTACGCGACTCCGAGACACTCCCATAGTGCGGCGTAGGTTACTGTGGAGTTTTTTAGTCGATTGAAGGTCGACTCAGTTCAGGTTCCCCCCGGGGACCTGGCAATGTCTAAGCAAGAGGGTTCCCCACATTAAAAAAAAAAAGGTTATCCTCCGGCGCTCACTGACCGAAACGCAACAATGCAAGCACTGTTACTTAACGTTTGTTTTCTATGAGAGTGAGAGTGAGGGTGGTAGTAACCCGGACGAGCCGACCCATACATGCTAAAACCAGTAATAGATTCAGCGTGGCTCTACCACCTACAACGGAGTATACCAACGCATCACAGATTAAACTAACTAACAACAATTATAGAAACATCACTTCAGAACGAGCATGAGAACGTTTTTGTATTAAAATTTAGAAGCAATTTAATACTTTATACTGTCCATTATTAGAAAATTTGTTAAGAATGTACCTTACTTTTTCAGGAAGGCGTTGTCGGTATAATAGATGGCATAGGCGGACGAGCGAGTGAGCACATTCAAGCGATAACTGACATCCTCGAAATACCCCATGTCGCAATACAACATAATGATCTTTACGCACAGAATTGGTCTTTACTGAACTTATATCCAAGCCCCACTGCTTATAACATGGTGAGAATTTTAAAAGTGGAATATTTAAAACGTGGAAATGAATATTATTCAACAGAGTCGCGGTGCGGCGCGCCGGAACGTTTTATTATGACATTTGTCCCATAGCTTATCTCCTACATATTCATCCGACACCTTTTATTTTGATTTAATATAATACTATCAGGTCTATGGATTATATTTTTGTATGAGACTACTATAATTTACCAAGCTAGTCAACTAATCTTATTAAGAAATTAGTGAACTATGTTTTCTGACCCTCCTATACCTTTTATGAGTTAGTTATGTGTACACATAAATAAATATAGTATTTTTATCTTGAAAACGGAAATAATTTTGAAATTCAGATAAATATACTTTGTTCTTTTTTAGAACAACAATCCAACAACTTAGAACTTAATTAATTAATGTATTTTTAATTAATTCAATATTTAGTTTCTTTTGCTTTTATGTGTATCTTAAAAATACTTTTGTGTCAAGGACTACAGCTTAATTGTGTCTATAATATCGTTTACGTATAGATAACTAAACAAAGGGGATTAAAGTAGTGTAGTGCTATGCTTATCTCACAGTGTTACAATAACAATTTTGGAGAGTCAGGCGTAATTCTTTTGTATTTATCCTCCAAAAAATTTATTAAAATTTTCATGCGAGAATGATTTGGCATTCCAAAATTGTTACATTATAAAAATGATAAATAATATTTTCAGAATTCGTGAACATAAAAATATTATAGTAGTGCATTAAAAAAAAATGCGAATATATGTTATACCAAAATTCAGAGATTATAAAAACTGAATAATATTTATAGAAAAATTATTAAAAGGGGACATATTATAAAATAGAACCCTTTTTTTTTATATCATAGGAGGCAAACGAACAGGTGGGCCACCTGATTTTAAGTGATCACCACCGTCCATATACACTTGCAACACCAAGGGAGTCGCATGTGCGTTGCCAGCCGGTGTTGGGGAGGGGGGGGGAGGAAGGGAAGGGGAAAGTGGAAGGGGAGGGGAGATTTGTCTCCGGCGCTCTCACTGACCGAACGAAACGCAACAATGCAAGCACTGTTACTTCACGTCAGTTTTCTGTGAGAGGATGGTACTACCCCGGACGAGCCGACCCATTCATGCTGAAACCAGTGGCTTCAGCGTGGCTCTACCACTACTAGAAAGCCACATCTGTCTCTCTATTCGCGATAAACTAAAAAACTACTGAGCGAATTTTCATGCGGTTGTCCCCAGTAGATAAAGTGATTCATGAGGAAGGTTTAGGTACATAATTTATCAAGAAGTTTTTTATGATCAGGGCGGGACAACGTCCGCCGGGCTCGCTAGTATTATTTAAAATAACTTAAATTATGAGACAAAATTAATTACTACGTACAGAGCCGCGTAACATTCTACATTGGTGCTTCGCTCCTATTGGTTTTAGCGTGATGATATATAGTCTTCCTCGACAAATGAACTATCTAACAATGAAAGAATTCAATTCAAATTCAAGTCGGCCAGTAGTTCCTGAAATAGCGCGTTCAAGCAAGCTAATTCTTCAGCTTTATAATATTAGTATACATAAGAACTTCAGCGTAGTTTGTAAGTGATGCGCGCCTTATATTGTCTATACCTTTAAACGAGCAATTCTTGTATATTTTTATATTGTTATATATTCAGGATCTCGGAAACGGCGGCAGCGATTTCCGTGAAACTTAGTATGTAGGTGGTTTCGGGGACGATAAATTATATTATATGATATTGCGTTCATAGAAAACTTTTTTATCTGAGTATTCAGGTAATAAAAAAATATAGCTAGAATGTAAAGGTAAATTTTGCCGCCGTTGTCAAAACAAAAATAGCTCAAATGGAAATCGGCTGCTTCGAAAATTCGTCTAGTTCGAATCCGAGTGAGACCAAAAGAGAGATGTCTTTTTTAATATTTTTTTTTTATATAACATGTTAATTTTGTGATGAAAACCTAACAGTTTATTTTAATTTAAAAATGTTTTTAAAGAAACGAGCTAGGCTCGGTCGTCCAGGTACTTTTATTTAAATAGAAAAATATACAATAAGGTTTATCGACAACATTCACCATACCATAATATAATAATTTATTGAGTATTTTATTCTGCTGTTGTCGTGTAGTGGTGGTTGAGTGGTTTGATCGGTGGAATATCAATTAAATATCCGCAGGTTATAACCACGGCATATACCAAGTTGTTTTACAGAATTCACGTATGTTTACTAATTTAAATTGGTATAAATCGTCTGACGGTGAAGGAAAACATCGTGAAGAAACAAGAACTTGAAAAATATTCTTGTAATACCACCGTGAACATATAGAACTGTGGATTTGTTGGAGCTTGAGATCACCAATACGTCGTTGGCTAGCGTGGTGATAACGCCCATAATTTCCTTCAAAAATAGCCTTATGCTGATGGTGATGGTGACAATGATTTTGTTTTTCTTGCAGGTGCTACGAAGCTTAATTGAATATAAGGAGTGGACGAATTTTACCATTCTGTACTTAAAAGGATACAGTATTTTACGTGTAAGCGAACTGATGACAATGAGCAACAGCACGGACAAACATACAATAACCGTCAGAGAACTAAGTGGAGATGACTATAGGTGAATTCACTGACAATTTAACGCTATAATTATTTATTTATTATCCTATGAATCTTAATACTTTTCTGAGTTCACATTTTTAACTTCTCGGCATCGATATAAGCTTTACTTTAATATATAAATCACGCCTATCTATCTATATAAACAAAATAGTGTGTGTGCTCATCTGACCTCATATCACCACACGAAAGCCGTGAAAACGTTTTTATAAAAAGTACAAAAAAAGGCCAACATCACACGTTGTTCGTATCCAAGTACTGACCGTAACCGACGTTCCATAACTTCGGTAATCGGACAAGAAGCGGTGTTTTCAACACTCTACCCAATACGGTGTTTACCTGCACCATTTTTTGTCAAACAAAAAGACTGCGGATCAGAATGTCAAAGTCGTCCCATAAGAAGTGTCACTACAAAATCAATTTCAGAGTGTACATAAGCGATGATATTATAATTAAGAAGCTATACGTTACCTACATGACATTTTGACAAAACAAATGCCAATAACGCACACATACGTAAAGTAATATTGTAACGCCACACTGTCTTAGATAAAATGTGGAAGTAAGAGGACCGATTCTCAATAACGGTGGTGAAAAAGAAATAGTTATATGTTGCTTAGACACGGGAGGATTGACAGGGCAGCCGTCAAAAATAAACTAGCTAGCCAAACTTTAACAAGCCGCTGTCGAAACGCCTATGACGTATACAGCCTTTTCGTTATAATATCATTGCATGTAAGAGCATCACTTCAGGACGGCTGTACCTATTTGGCTAATTATTATTTTATTGTGTTTGTACTTGTCAGGTTAAGGTTTGTATGATCGGAAATGTTTGAAAATTCGTGGTGAAAAAGGAAAAAAATGTGTTAAAAAATCTCCATAAATACAATAAATAAGTGAGTATGAAAGAAGACATTCTGTAGGTGGTCGAGCCACGCTGAATCTATTACTGGTTTCAGCATGAATGGGTCGGCTCGGTCGGGGTAGTACCATCCGACCCACCGAAAACCGACGTGAAGTAACAGTGCTTGCATTGTTGCGTTTCGTTCGGTCAGTGAGAGCGCCAAATACCGACTTCTCCTCCCCTTCCCCCGTCCCTTCCTCCCCCTCCCCCAAACAAGGATGACAACGCACTTGCGACTTCCCTGGAGTTGCAAATGTCTGTGAACGGTGATGATCACTTAACCCTTAAATGCATAATGCCTCAAAAATGAAACATTGTTCCTAACTTATAAAGTATTACTCTCACTTTTAACTAATATTTTGTACTGCATGGTATATTTCTTTGAAAATCTTTATAAAAAAAAACTGAATACTAGTTCTTGCAAACTATTTTTTTCTCTTGTTTTTTTTATAAATCTGTATAATAGTAATAATACTCCAAATAAGATTTTTTATTGGGGTAAAAATTACGAAATCATGCATTTAAGGGTTAACATCAGGTGACCCGCCTGTTCATTTGCTTCCATTGACATAAAAAAACTACTGAGCGGATTTTCATGTAGTTTTCATTAATAAATAGAGTGATTCACTAGGAAGGTTTAGGTATATTTAGGTTTAGATTTGTTTTAATTTTTTGGAAATATAACGATAAATATTATAAGTACCGGAAAAAGTCAAGCCGCCTGGGAGCTTTCGTCGAAAACGCTGACTAATCCTTTGAGATATAATAAAACAACGCAGACGAAGACACGGGAATCAGCTAGTATAAAATATAATAAATTTACTTACAATAAAAGACTACAATAGAAACTTAATCAAAACTTATCTTTAGAATAACGATTTATTTATATCCATATACGTGGGATATACGATCAAACAATTCATACGTTCAATGAATACGAAAATCCAATCTAAATCTAGTTTTGGTAGACATTTCTTATAAGGAACCAGATCTGTTTGTGACAGTTTGATTGAGTACTGAATCTGAATATAATTGATATTTGCTTAGTTCCTGATGTCTTTCTGTTCAGAATATACATGTTAGCTTTTGATTGTACGGGAAATTCAGCTTTTGAAGTCATGGAATTGAAACTTTGGCAGTAGATTAATTCTTGACTTGATATTCTTTCACATTTACTTTACTGAGTTTTTTCCTTGGTTCTAATAAAGTACTCGTATAATGCACTCTTAAAATTTTAACTAAATACACATTTAACTAAATTCACACCCTGTGACAAAACATGTTTTTGAAGTGAAAACTTTGTAAGCAGCGTTTTAAAAAATAATATTATTTGATAGGAGAAAAACTTATGGGTTCGCGTCACCGATGATGTTGTCATGCTCGAGACGTATTTCGCTTGAATCAGATTACCGACACGTAGTATTGCAACCTGTGTACATCTTATATAGAGATTTTGTATTGAGCTTGTGCAGACCATGATATTTTTATTAATTAATATATTATATAAAAATATATATATAATTACTGCTCAAAGTACCAATACATATAAAAACCAAGACTCGTATTAATAATTTCAATTTACAAATTATGAAACAAAACTAATTTGACAAATGAAAATTGGACAGGAACAAAACAATAGGGTTTATCGCCCGTTTACTATTGAAAGTTATTAACTCCGGGTCGCCGACTGTAGCTTTTGGCACCGGTCATTCCACTTAGGTTTATTATTTTATTTACTCGTTTGTAGATATACTTTTGAAAGTCTTAGAACAAACTTTAACATAGGTTTTCTTGGTTGTTTATTAGTATTTGTTGTAATATTATTATTATATATGTTAAATATGACCATGAAATGTCATATCCTAGAATACTGCGAGTGTCTAAACGGTCACCTGGTATAAAATAGCCATATAGATGCGGCCGTTTTGAAGTGATGCCCTTACATACTAATAATCTCACCAAAGATATTTATTAAATCTTATCTCTTTGACTTAATAGAACGTACGAACTTTGTTATTATTCTAATGAACTCTTCCCAAAGTTATCATTCCTATATAACGGTACAAAGGACAGCGTCTATCTTAGCGACGGGAGCTATGTCGACCTCCCTTGGAGCGGCTCTGGAAGCTATGTTGAATCTTTTGACGTACGAACTTTGTTATTATTCTAATGAACTCTTCCCAAAGTTATCATTCCTATATAACGGTACAAAGGACAGCGTCTATCTTAGCGACGGGAGCTATGTCGACCTCCCTTGGAGCGGCTCTGGAAGCTATGTTGAATCTTTTGCCCCTTCATCTACAGGGAAGAACGCAGTGGCTATCCTTGTCCCTGAGATCAATACTGGACTCAGTGATTGAAACACCAGTTTTAGGTATGATATCAGATATAAAATTACCTGAAACTAATCTCACAAAATTCTACACAGTAGACATACCCACACGGGACTCCTGGACTAACTGTGAAATAACGTGGAAATCGGGTAGCCTATTGTGGTACACTGATGGGTCCAAAATGGGGCCTAACGTAGACTGTGGTGTTTATGGGTAGCGACCCAAAATTAGGCATCACACCAATCTTGGTTGTTTCGCCTCCATTTTTCAAGCAGAAGTGTACGCTATATTAGAGTGTGCCCATAATAATCTGCAAAAAGACTACGTTAATCATACAATTTATATCCACTCGGACAGTCAAGTCGCCTTATTGGCCCTTGCTTCAGACTCAGTTTAGTCGAAACTTGTGTCAAATTGTGTGGCCGTATTAAACAGTCTGGGTCAAAATAACAGACTAATTCTGCGATGGGTTCCGGGGCATGAAGGTATTCCTGGCAACGAAGCCGCCGATGAGCTTGCAAGGGCAGGTGCTATGGGAATACACATTGGTCCTGAACCATTTTGTGGAATACCCAAAAGCCTAGCTCTTTTGACCCTTAGAAACCATTACAATCAAGAAGCCAAAAGATTCTGGCATAACTTGCCAGGACAAATCCATTCCAAAGAACTCATCAGGGCATTTAATCAGCGATATGCTGGCAAGGCCCTGGCACTCGGTAGGAATCAATTACGGGTTTTAGTGAGAGCACTCACTGGACACTGCTGCCTTAAAAAGCACCTGTACAACATCGGTGTCCAGAGCACAAGAGAGTGCAGATTTTGTGATAGTGCGGATGAGAGCAAGAATTCACAAGGTGCTGGCCAAGGACAAACCTAATCAAATAGGGCTCCTCAAAAAACCAGATGGTACTTTTACTGCTAATGTAAAGCAGACTATGGAGCTTCTTACCTCAGTCCATTTTCCAGGTTCTGAGAGTCTTATGCCACAAAGCTCACCAATGCCTTCCAAGGCTAAACCTCAGTCTGAGGACTGGCGTAGAGCGACAACAATCATAAGACCACAGAACGTGAAATGGGCTATAAAAACGTTTAAGCCATATAAAACAAGCGGTGAAGATGGAATACAGCCCGTGCTATTACAGCAAGGGATGGACGTTCTAACACCGACTATAGTCAAAATCTTCAGAGCTAGCCTTGCATGGGGATTTATACCTGAAATATGGACAAAAGTACGAGTCCTATTTATACCTAAGGCTGGCAAGAAAGACTATGCTTTACCAAAGTCTTTCAGACCCATAAGCCTTACATCATTTCTTCTCAAAACACTGGAGAAGATACTTGATAAATACATTAGGGAGGTGATACTGGTTACAAACCCTATACACGCTAACCAACATGCCTATAGCAAAGGTAAATCTACCGAAACTGCCCTACTATGTCTGACAGACAAGATAGGAAAGGCATTGGAAGACAAACAAATTGCACTATGTGCATTTCTAGACATTGAGGGTGCTTTTGACAACACCCCAATCAAAGCTTTGATCCAGGGCCTTGTGATTAAAAGAGTAGATACTACTATCACTAGGTGGATCGAAGCAATGCTTTCAAATCGCAAAGTCAATTTGACACTACATGGCACAAATCATGAGGTGGTAACCACAAGAGGATGCCCCCAAGGTGGTGTGCTTTCACCACTATTATGGACCTTGGTGGTTGACCAGCTCCTGCATAAGATGGACGAACTGAGGATAGACACCCAGGGCTACGCCGATGACCTGGTGATAGTTGTCCGAGGTTTCTGCCAAAGTACTATCTCGTACCTTATGCAGAAAGCTCTATCTGCCATCCACAAATGGTGCAACGATAACGAGTTAAAGGTCAACGCAGACAAAACAGTATTGGTACCATTTACAAAGAAAAGGCGTCTTGACAAATTAGTACAACCCACACTAAACGGCAAGACAATTACCTTTTCAACAGAGACCAAGTACTTGGGAGTAATTATAGACCAAAAATTAACTTGGAATAAACAAATTGATGCTTCAATTCAGAAAGCAAAAATAGCAATGGGTATATGCGGACGACTGGCTGGTAAACGCTGGGGTTTAAACCCTAGGCTGGTCATTTGGCTTTATACCGCAATAGTCAGGCCCACACTAACATACGCCTGTGTGCTCTGGAGCGGTAAAACTAGCCAGTTGACTGTTAGAACCCATTTAGCTACGGTACAAAGGACAGCATCTGTCTTAGCGACGGGAGCTATGTCGACCTCCCCTGGAGCGGCTCTGGAAGCTATGTTGAATCTTTTGCCCCTTCATCTATATGTAGAAAAGGTGGGCAGGTCAACAATGCACAGAATGTACGTACAGGGAAGAACGCAGTGGCTATCCTTGTCCCTGAGATCATTACTGGACTCAGTGATAGAAACACCAGTTTTAGGCATGATATCAGACATAACATTACCTGAAACTAATCTCACAAAATTCTACACAGTAGACATACCCACACGGGACTCCTGGACTAACAGTGAAATAACGTGGAAATCGGGTAGCCTATTGTGGTACACTGATGGGTCCAAGATGGGACCTAACGTAGGCTGTGGTATTTATGGGGAGCGACCCAAAATTAGGCATCACACTAATCTTGGTTGTTTCGCCTCCATTTTTCAAGCAGAAGTGTACGCTATATTAGAGTGTGCCCATACTAATCTGCAAAAAGACTACGTAAATCATACAATTTATATCCACTCGGATAGTCAAGCCGCCTTATTGGCCCTTGCTTCAGACTCAGTTGAGTCGAAACTTGTGTCAAATTGTGTGGCCGTATTAAACAGTCTGGGTCAAAATAACAGACTAATTCTGCGATGGGTTCCGGGGCATGAAGGTATTCCTGGCAACGAAGCCGCCGATGAGCTTGCAAGGGCAGGTGCTATGGGAATACAGCACGTCTCATTTAACGGTTTTATTCCACGGACTTTTTCTTACGGTTTTACTATCACATTTTTTTCAGTTCGGTCGCGCAGCAAAATCCCTATCTCCTCCAAGACTGCCGTAAGGAACTTCGTTCCAAAAAAATATAGGGAAAAATTTTCCATATAAATATCACTCACAATGTTAACATATAGATACTTTTTGCAAACATTTGTCCAAAAACGGCTCCCTCAAGACCGTGAGAAACTTTTGAATACGACACGAGTGTGGCGCAACGTAGCGACAAGTTCTCGGCGACCCAGGGAGTCGTATTCGATACCCGGAATTTGCTGCGTTATCCGTGAGAACCTCAATGTATGAGTGAATAGGTTTAGCTGCCGGAGACTGACCTTGTCCAGGATACCTAGTGCATTGAGGCGGGCTTGCTTATTTTGGCAAGTCTTACCGTCGATACGAATAGGGGTAGTGCGGGCTCGGTTGACTACCGAGGCTTAACGTCGACCACCGTTTTCCTTGATGTAGCGCGGGCTCTAGGAGATTTCCCAGAGACTTAACGTCGACCCCTTGGAAACGCCTTTTAAAAGTCACAGATGCAGTTTTTTTTTAGTCCAAAATTATGGTTTTTTGTATCCGTTTACTTCTGACACCAAATATGTTGAGATGACTTGCTGTGGTTACTTTAAAAAAAAAGGCAAAGTTCACTGACGCACACTTTTATTATCTGGATAAAACAAGGTATAGTGCCTCGGCGCGAGACTTAACTATATGACCGATTCCGAACGGCTGTCACTGACGAACAGGATTTTTTTATTCTGGAAAAGGGGCTATGCAGGGGTTTAATCCTGTATCACTGCGACCAGTATTGATCTATTGTGATCGCCCCATATTACTAAAGCTCTCCGCCTTATATCATTCCTATATATATTTGAACTCATTGATACGAAAATTATATGTACGCCTACCTTAAAAAAATCCTAAAACTGATTGAACAAAAACTTTTGGAAAGTGTACGAAAATAAGATATTATTTCTTGTTTTTCGTTCTCACATGAACTCAGTGGGCATTGTAGTGATAAGTTCACATATGTTTTCTAACACTTCGCTTTGATTTTAAATCGCGCGAACGGTCTTTGTAGTTGAAAAACTGCGTGGGTTGTCTTTATTCCGATTTAAACGGGTTATGCTACTACTACGGGTCTGTTATGCTACTGTATATATTTCATACGATACACATTGAAAAGTATTGTAGAAGGTAGTGTATGTAAAATTCTGATCGTTTCTTTGAACGTATTACTGCAGAAACATATTTTTAAAACGCTTCTGCTACGGGATGCGTGTTGAGTCGAATCAAATTGGAATAAATTTTATGAACCGAAGCACATTATTGTCAAATGCCACGACGTGATACTCGCACAAGCTACCCGATGGGAAAGATAAAAATTTTCATGTTAAGTAGAGTGGAGGCAGACAAGCTACATGACGTATCGCCGACAATTATCGCTTAATGTGTGCGTAATATCTTTTAGTTTTTTTTTCTGAATAAATATATCAGCGAATTATGTTGAGCTCGTCCGCGAAATGAAAAAAAAGCACTTTTAATATAAAATGTTACTACTTTACAAATGTTATGTTATATAAACTTTGAACACTTGCTTCAAGATTGCCGCAGGTTTAGCATGAAGAGACTATGGCATATAATGCTTTGTGATAATGTTCGTACATGTCCATTCGATCTTTTGGGCTTAATGGAGAAGGAGTCTGCAATCAAATCGATCGATAATTTTGTCAAGCATGTGCTTGCTAATCTTAAGATATTTAACGGACTTTCAAATTACCACGACTCTCTTACCTACATCTAAATCATTTTGATATAATCCCGACTCCCGGACTTGTATCTATATCAGGACTAACAAATCTTGGTGACTTAATATTATGCTCATGCAACACGTCAAAGGAGTGGATCGTATCAAATTGCGATTACTTGCCAATTTCAAATGATTTCAGTGCGAAAACAATATGTTTGGAAAAAATAAATGGTTTAATATTAAAAGTTACATTTGGTCATATATTAACTTTAAAACTAAAAGGTGTCTACCGCTCGAAATATGAACGAATAGTGCCTTCAAATCTGATTCAGTACGAGGTGGATCACACGATCCCATGGTGGTGACGAGACCGCAATTCCCTGTACTTGTCGCCTCATACTGCATATGGCTGATGTGTCACAATGGTTATAAGTAAACGTTGAATTATGTCGCAACTTGTCTGTTCCCGTGTGGCATGATGGTGTAATAGATGGAACTATAGATTAATATTCTATTTAATAACATACAATAATGTCATCGTCATCAGCCTGTAAGAGACCCACTGCAGGGCCATAAGCCTCTTCCCGAAGGAAGGTATGGGCGTAATCACCACGCCAGCCCACGACGTATTGGCGATTTCAAACTCTGAGAAATCCAAACAATAATGTAACTTTAATAAATTGATATTTACTGATACAGAATGTAGATATGTTTATTGTTAATTTCATCCATTTCACACATGATCACACTTCCACTTTTTTTTTATATTAGCACGGCAAAATGACTGCATTGTACCTGATGATAAGCGCAGTACAATCCAAAAACAATGGCGACTACCGAGTGATACACGATCCATCGCCGGTCACCGCTGTCATGCCGGCCTGCGAAAAGCTGAATATGCACAGGCTGATTCCGAAACGCGACCCGCAAAAGCGAATCACTATGACGGGCTTTTTCGCCATATACATGGTGGTTGCGACCCAGTCAGGCTGTAAAACCCTACCACCGCGCTTTCGCCATTGCCTCGTTCGTTATTCAGCAGGGTGCACCACGTGCAGGTGAATTTGGCTTGGATGTCTCAAGTCTTAGATGTTATTTGACACCCCTTACACCCCACACCCGCCACCCACTGCTATTAGTATAATGACTATTGATATCCATGGCATGTGGTGGTGTCGCGTCACGTAGTGTCACGTTTTAATAGTATGTGTTCGCTTTTATGTTTATGTAGAGTGAATTTGTGATCGAAACTCAGACTTAATTCATTAAATTACACATGAAACTTTCATCCTAGCTAGAGGAGTCTTCACGTTACATTAGTTTACAATTTTAGTACATTTGTCACGCGTATCATTTGTAATAACTCTGACGTCACGGATAAATAATTGCTACCCTGCCAACGCATACAGACATGCTCTATCCATTGTAACATCAACCGTTATTATAACATTATTAGTCTTGTAGGTATTATAGATTGAAATCTGACGGTATTTTCTAACAGAAGAAAGTTTAAATTTGATTGTATTTAACGAGCAAATAGAAATTTTCACGTCACAAGATATCTATTTAATTGAATCGATAATATTATCTTATGTATCCTTGAATGTTTTCAAAGGATACATTTTTATCGTCCAACAAAATAAGAAATATATTATAATTCATATAAATTTGTTTCAATGTTTGTACCTGAATCACATTTGACCTGTTGGACGAATTTGAATTTTAGCACAAAATTCGATAATATCGGGCGATAAAACATAGAATGCTCTTCATCAATTATTGCTAAACTTAATTCAAGTTTCGAAAACCTGCCAAATAACATTTAGAATAGCACAAATTTAACGAAATTGTTCAGGTGTAATTTTAACAAGTTCGTTTTCCTTTTAAACTAAGTTATAAGTTTACTGCGAAAATTAACAAAGATTAAAAAAACATTCAGGGATATTCTAATCAACGCCAAGGAAAACGGTTGCGTCAACTTTGTGGTTGACTGCCCATCGCATAATCTGGAACAACTATTACGTCACGCTCAGCAGGTCGCTTTGATGGCGGAAGAACACTCGTATATATTCGTATCACCAGATTTATTCACTTTGGACATGAGCAGATACAGATATAGTGGAGTAAACATAACTGGTAAGTGTATTCATTGATGAAATTAAAAATGGTTAATTGATATACTCGTATATACCACACCGAGTGTTAACTCTTATACTATGTGCTTGCGATCCAGTCAGGTAAAGTCGGCAGGTCCTTTTTTATTACGTTATTAAAACGTCATCTAAAAATGCCAAGTTTGTAGGCTCGAACCACTATATCACTCATAACATAAATTACTCAATCAAATTTAAGGGATTGACAATTGAACGACGCAAGTTTAAGGCATTCCCTTCTGTCCCACACCAGATAGCTTTCACGAGTTTCTTATATACTTCCGTAAATAGATAACACTTTGTAGGTGGTAGAGCCACGATGAAGCTATTAATGGTTTCAGCATGAATGGGATGGCTCGCTCGGGGTACTATCACCTGACTCACAGTAAGTCGACGTGAAGTAACAGTACTTGCATTGTAGCGTTTCGTTCGGTCAGTATAAGCGCCGGAGGCCCACCTCCCCTCCCCTCCCCCCTTCCCCTTTTCCATAAAACACAGGTTGGCAACAGACTGTGACTCCCCTGGTGTTGCTAGTGTCTATTGACGGCGGTGATCTCTTAACATCAGGTGACCTGCGTGTTCATTAAGGGGGTGTAAGGAGTATCCAATAACATCATAAGACTTGAGACACCCAAGCCAACCTCACCTGCACCTGGTGCACCCTGCTGAGTAACGACCGAGGCAATGGCGAAAGTGGGGTGGTAGGGATTTACAGCCTGACTGGGTCGCAACTACCATGTACATGGCGAAAAGGCCCGTCATAGTGATTCGCTTTTGCGGGTCGCGTTTCAGCATCAGCCTGTGCATATCCAGCTTTTCGCAGGCCGGCATGACAACGGCGACCAACGATATGAATACACAACGATGATATAAAAAAAACATTTGCTTTATAGATTTTTAGCATTCGGCCACAATCTCATCTTATATTAAATGACGATGCGGTACAATACTGTAAACACTGTAAACCTAGAGCGGGACTAGCACTCAAGGACAACTATCGAAATACACCTATAGTATTATGATTTATATCATAGTTTCGTCACGATTTTCTCCTTCACCAAAGGATTCAGCTCAGTCATAAGGTGTAGTTTGCTATGTAGACCATCGTTATGTAGCACGCTAACCCCACTGAGCCAACGCTTTTTTTTCTCGAACTGACTACGCTATTGACCTAGTAAGGTCTTAACAACTTCACCGGACGACTAAGGCGAACACTTAAGGCACTCAACCGATTTTTGTTTGGGCAACCAGCTCAAGAGTGCACGGCAAGAGCCAACGCTACGTCAAAATTGCGGCTTTATAAAGACTTTGTCAGCGTAAATGAGATATAGGAGGTAGTACCATTGTCATTTCTAGCACGAGCACTGAAGCAATCAGTGGTTACTTTGCTAGTATATAATAGTGACAAGGTATGTTCTATTGCACCACGAATTTACGACCTAAAGTTGAAGCCTTTAGTCAAGACGTAATAGAGGTGTTGTTTTGAAATTGTTTACAAACTGGCTACCACTTTAAGATTTGCACGTGGTTGATAATATGCTGGTTAGTAAATGGTTAAATAATAACCTATAAGTATCACAAAACAGGTTTTATAATATTATTAACGTTTTAGGTTTTCGCTTATTAGAGCTGTTAAATAACGAGAAAATTTCTGAATTTACGACCAAATTCAACGAAGGTACCGAACGAGAACTCGAACCGGATCAGATTAAAACGGAAATACTATTGATACATGACGCAGTTCTTGTGATCAATGCAGCTATGAAAAAAGTGAAAGTAGTACCGTCACAACTTAATTGCGAAGACTATGATTCTTGGTTTTACGGATCATCACTTTTTAATTTTATGAAAACGGTAATTTTATCTATACTAATTTTTCTTCTTCTATATCTTCTTATCCTCTATACATCTATACTAAATAAGAATATAAGTCTAACGTGTCTGTACTTTTTAATAAATTTTTAATAAATAATAGAATATATTTTAATCATTTTTAGACATGTCTATCTGTCTGTTTGTATGAACACGCATCACTGCTAAATTACTGTGTTCACAATAAAACCTCACAAAGAAAATTATAAAGCATATCCTCAGGAGTAACTTAGTTTTCGCTTCATTAAAATCGGGCCATTCTATCAAAAGTTATTGTAATTTTAATGACGACGCGGTGTAAGTACGAGAGAAAAGTAGATAAGCAAATGGACTAAATTCGTTCAGATGACTTTATTAATCACTGTTTTTTATATAAGGTTCCAATGATGGAAGCCGCGGGCACAGCTAGTTACTAATAATAATATTATAAAGCTCGAGGGTTTGTTTGTTTGGTTGAACGCGCTAATGTCAGGTACGCCAGCAGGCCCGATTGGAAAAATTATTTCAGTATTAGATAGCTCATTTATCGAGGAAGGATATATATAATCACGCTAAGACCAATAGGGAGCAACAATGAAGAATATTTTAAAATCGGGTTTTTTTTCTTTTTAGAGCTTCTGTGTGCGCTGCGTAAACGGTAACTAATCCACGCGGACGAAGTCGCGGGCAGAAGCTAGTGCTATATGTATCGTTAAAGCAGTCTGAAAATAATACTTTTCTTGATTAATAGTATGTAGTGTATATACATGTATTTAATGTAATAAGATTTTCATTGTCATTTTAACAACTTTTCAAATCTGTTTCAATTTTTCGCAGAAATATTTATAATTTTTTCTACAGCTTGTAATAAATCTTCAAATCTATGGAAATAATGCATTTTTTTTAATTTCAGAATAAAATTGAAGGTATTACAAGAGCTTTAATGTTTGATGGTTTTGGACAAAGAACAGACGTAATATTTGATGTCTTAGAATTGACTTCAGCTGGTCATCAAAAAGTAAGAGTTTTATTTAGTTCTGGAATACTCAGTAGAATTTATGGATAAATATAATTATATTCATGAAAAGAAATTGAGTATAGGTTTGTTACGACCATATTTTTGTAGTCCGGTGAAGCTGTTAAGACCCTGCTAGGTCAATAGCGTGGTAAATTCGAAAAAAAAAACCATATTTTTACAATTGTTACATGGTCATTTTAATCATGGATAGACAATTTTGCAGTAAAACGAGTTTAGCAATTATAAAATTTAAAAATGCCAGGAAAGCCACATAGATACTACTCGATACAACAATTCATTTTCGCGTATTTTTAAAACTTAGTACCCAATATTATTCATAAACTTCTCTAGCTACACTTTTAAAAGAAAATCCATTCATAAAACTTACGAGTGGCATAATAACTGTTGTTATTGTTAGGCAAATGAGTTCATATATCGATGGTGAATTCAGAGAACGAGGATCCACATATGAAACTGTTGCTTGGAAAAATAATATAGGCAAGATCCTTTGAGCGTATTATTTTCTTACACGGAGAGTGTTAGACTACATGTTCCAGAATTGTTAGAGAAGAACATTACATTACTATCACATATTTTGGGTATTTCTAAAACGTTCATAATGTCCACGATAGGATTATTAATTATGCAATCTGTTCTACATATCAAGTCTCATCGCTTGAGAAACCAAGAATACACTATCTACTAAAGGAACTGCGAAAACACCTTCATAAAATTCGCTGTGCTATGATTCTAAGTATTCCTGACAACTTTCACGAGTAAATATTTCTCCAAAGGCATTCATATAATTTCCCTGTTTATTTTTACAACTTTAAATAATTAATAATTTAAAAAAGTACAAATATAGCTAAGTGGTATAACTAGTAATATATAACTTAAACGACTATTTAATTAATTAATTAAGTTAAAAACAGTAGCTTTCCTTGGATGTACCAGATTTGGTATAATAGGTGGTATAAAATAAAAATAAAACTGAGCCGTCACGGGACGCCTGGCAGATGTGAAGCATCGAAATTGTTTTGTATAAGTTATATGTCCAAAAGAACAGATAACGGCAGGAATCAGCTATGGCATAATGAAAAGATAAATCATTACAAATTTGTTCCATAAAATAATAATTGTGTATTTATTTTATTATATAAATATTCATTTTTATTAAATACAAAACACAAAAATGTTACTTGGCGACATTTATCAAAGGGCGCTAGGTCGTCGACGCGTGTTTTGTAAAATTCGTGTTTTGCGTCGCCATGTCGCACCAAGCCATAATAAGGTTTACTTGCGCCTATAGATGTTTCACATCAAAAAATATAATCTATATATATATACTATAATAAAACTGTAGCAAAGCCAAATCTATAAATTAAATATTGTTTGTTTGGATAGTTTGGATTTACAATGGGAAACGGTAGGTGTGGCTGCAATCGGGTTTTAGGTGTATTAACATTTTATTGAAACCGGTGACAATGGATTTGATGCAGACGAAGTTGCACGGGTCAGCTAGTTCATAATATAATGTATAATTAATATTCACTAAATTAATTTTTGAAGATGGCTACATGGAAAAATAATAATTTGACCATCACACGGCTGCTATTACCTGATGCAGAAATTGGTGAAGAGTCAATTCTGCGAAACAAAACCTTAAGGGTTCTAATTTCAAAGGTAAAATTGTAATTTTTAGTTGTAATTTAAGAACACTAAAATTGCAACTTTTATGATATAATCTTGTTAATATTTTTCGTAGACTCCTCCATACGGCTATGTTAAAGAATCAGCCAACGAATTAGAAGGAAATGACCGCTACGAAGGCTTCACTATAGATTTAATTGAAAAATTGTCAGAAATATTGGGTTTTAATTACGAATTTGATGTGGAAGATGACTATGGTAATATAAACCCAGAGAATGGAAAATGGACTGGGATGGTCCTACAACTAAGAGAAGAGGTAATAAATATAATTAGATATTTGTTCAGATTAATGTGATAAAAAATTTTGCTAATTTATATTTCAGAAAGCAGATTTAGCTATTTGTGACTTAACAATGACGGCGGAAAGGCAATCAGGAATAGATTTCTCTCAACCATTTATGACGTTAGGTATTGGTATTCTTTATAAAGAACCTAGTAAACAACCACCAGAGATGTTTTCATTCATGGCTGTATTCTCTAAAGAGGTAATTAATAATTTTAACATAATTTAATTTTTACAATTTATTTATTACTTGCAATATATCGTCGAAGCGCGATTTAATCTTCGATGTGAACTCCTTGCTCTATGATGGTTATTAACACTAAGCTTAAGATACACATCAACATATAAACTCATGATTAATATATAGTTATCGAAGTTATGATTTTTTATTCTAACTGAAATGATGTAGAGCCCACATTATCATAAAACACTTAACGATCCCACTGCAAATCGTATCAGGTATTTCATTTTACATTACATGTATAAATCATATTTATCCATATACATTTTTTTATTGTAACATGGAAAAATGACTGCATTGTGCCTGATGGGTAAGCACAGTACAATCTAAAAACAATGTCGACCTCCGAGTGACACACTATCCATCGCCGGTCACCGCTGTCATGCCGGCCTGCTAAAACCTGGATATGCACGGGCTGATTCAGAACTGTGATTTGTAGAAGCGAATCACTATGACGGGCTTTTTAGCCATATACATGGTGGCTGCGACACAGTCAGGCTGTAAAACCCTACCGCCCGCTTTCGCCATTGCTTCGTTCGTTATTCAGCAGGGTGCACCAGTCTACACACAAACAGACACACACACCACTATACATATAATAAAACTGTAATTAGGCCAAATCTGTACATTAAATATTAACTTTACACGGGGAGGACTTTCTTACCGATATAGAAGACAAAAATAATTTATTTACAATTTTTGTCTGTCTGTCCCTGTGTCCGCTGTACCACTCTGAAAGTACTGAACCAATTTCGATAAAACTTAATACAGGGGTAACTAATATTATAACGTAACATATAGGATGCTTTTTGTCCCATAAAATGCAAGGGATTCTCCAGGATAACGGATATAAGTAGAAAAATTGTAGTAAATTAAATATTTGACGGATCGTGATGAAATTTTCTTTGTACTATAGCAGAAAAATTGGCAAAAATTTAAAAGCTACGATTAAAGTTGAGGTGTTTGTACCATACCATGTTATATTTAGGTGGTATCAAATTAAAAAGATGATGGACGTAGTAGAATTTATGAGAAAAAACTATTTTGAAATAAAGTGATACTGAACTAGGTTTTTGTATTCATTTCAGGTATGGTACTATATGATGCTGATACAGATGGCGTTGGGCGTTGTCATGATATTTGTTGGTAGAATTTCTAACAAGGAGTGGCAAAATCCAGTACCCTGCATCGAACAACCTGAAGAGTTGAATAACCAGTTCAGCTTTGCCAATTCATTATGGTTGATTATTGGATCTGTATTGCAACAAGGTTCTGAAATAGCCCCCATGTATGTTGTTCGCTAATAATACTCCTTTAAGGTCAAATGTTATTATTAAATAGGATTACTTTATTAATAAGTAATTAAACTTGAATAATCGACTATAATAAATTATTAAAATGTAGGCAACTGTCGCAGCATCATGTGGTCTAGTGTTATAATATTTTATAAACGCAAGAATGACTTTATTAAGCTTTCACACCTTAATGGCAAGCCGGCATGACAGCGGCGACCGGTGAGGGATAGTGTGTCTCTCGATGGTTGCCATTGTTTTTAGATTATACTGTGCTCACCATCAGGCACAGTAAAGTCACTTTGCCGTGCTACGATAAGAAAAAAAATAAAAAAAAATACTCAACCAATCACCATGAAATTTTCCGTACATATATTCTGTCAAAAAAGGACACAGGTACTTCTAATTCAGAAAAAAAAACTATTTCCGAGAGATAGATCAAATCTACATTACTGCAAGCGAAGTTGTGACTAAAAGCTAGTCAATAATAATAACAAATTTTACGAAGGAATCCTTAAACAATTCCATGTTATAATAAACTTTCCAAACTATAATAAGTGTACTATTTGAAAATTGTACATTTTCAACAAAAATATAACACATGAACTTGGCACATATGATGCCTTTCACGGTTCGATATCACTCCAGTCTCGGTCCATTCCTGGTCCGGTAAAATATTCTTAAACAAGACAGAATCAGTGTATTCTCACTGTTAAAATACTTCAATTATTTTTGTGACTTGGGAAAAAGAAAGAGGTTTTTTCAACACTTCTGGTGAAAAGTAGGAAAACTTTTAAACTCTATGTTTTAATATAAGAAAAGAATAAATGCGTTTACACTATTGAGACAACGAACTTCGTAGTTTCGATGCTCACTACACACTGGCTTTTTTTTTTTTTTTTTTTTTTTCTCGAACTGACTATGCTACTGACCTGGCAAGGTCTTAACAGCTTCACCGGACTACTGAGGCGAGCGCTTAAGGCACTCAGCCGATTTTTGTTTTGGCAACCAGCTCAAGGGTGCACGGCACACCTCGGCTTGGCTGTTGCCTGTTCATGCAATTCGCGACCTATCAAAGCTAACCTAAGTTAAAGCTAAACTATTCATACCAATAAGAGTTGCTGAAACATATATGTGTACCAAGCATACATATCTCAACAACTCCTATATATATTTCGTATCGGATAATATTCTAAAATATTTCAATTTGATAAGGGAAAAAAGATAAAACCTTTCCACTTGCATGTGTAAGCATGTATGCGTGCATGTATGTGGAGGTGATATGTGTAATGTTGTCGCAGTGATGTAAGATTTTGTGTCACTGTATCGCGCGAGCAGCGCACTCAAGGGCCCCCTACCGAGGGAACGAACCTAGGCTTGAGCCGCTGCCGACGGGGGCCTACTCTGGTGTGCGGGAGCGAAATTTACCCCCAGACCACGGCGGCGTGATCTGTGGTTACGCGGGCGTGGGCGTGAACACGCTCTGTTTTGAGAGACAGGCTGGTACTGATCGTTCACTGCCGTTATTTCATCGGGAGGGTCGGTAAAAATATGTCGCGGACGTCTTTTACTACGCGCAGCGTTTGGTACGGGATCGTATTTTGCGGCGGATACCACTAACGGACTGGGATGATTCGCGGCGTTTTCAAAATAACTAACCGTAAGTGATTTTACGTACGCCCAGATAGAAGGCATCTCTAGGTCCCTATGTAGATCAACTCTCCGGACGTACCACGGGGCACCGGTCACTTTACGTAAAACGCGGTTTTGAAGAACCTGCAACTTATGAAAATTATCTTTCGACATATGCGCAAAAACGGGACTGCTATATGTCATCACGGGACGGATACACGTCTTATACAAAGTGAGCTTGTGTCTGAGGGACATCTTACTCCTATGACAAAGCAACGGATGGAGGCGACCCAAAACCATAGCGGCTTTGTTTCGTACTCTATCTATATGTGACTCGAAATTTAAATGTTTATCTAATGTAACACCGAGATATTTGACCTCGTCGGCCCAAGGTATATCGGTTCCGTATAGCCTGATGGGCTCGAGGTTATTACTACGTCGTAAAGGATAGAAGAATATCGCGGCATTCTTAACTTCTATGCGCCATCGACGAAACCATTCACCGAGCGTGCAAACGGCCTTTTCGATGCGCTTCCTAAGAAAGTCCGACCGCAAGCTGGAAGTGTAAATAACGGTATCATCAGCATAGCAACCTACCTCGACCCGTTTAGACCGAGGTAGGTCACTGATGAACAGATTGAAAAGCGAGGGCGCGAGTATGGAGCCCTGTGGCACACCTGAGCGTATCGGGTGGGGCAGGGATAGTTCCCCATCCACTCTAAAACGGAAAGTCCTATCAGTGAGAAAATCGTGGATAATATGTATTAACTTATCGGGTAAGTGATATTTACATAATTTATGGACGAGCCCTCCATGCCAGACCTTATCGAAGGCTTTGGCAACATCGAAAAAAACTGCAATTGTGCGTTTCGGTTTACGTTTCGGGTCGGCATTAAAATTAGAGAAAATGTACTCCGTGAGGCGGTGTACTTGATTCGTGCAAGAGTGTTCGGCACGAAATCCGAACTGCTCAGGTGGTATTAATTTTAAATCTGTAATCGAGACCTGGAGACGGTTCAGAAGGAGCCGCTCGTATAATTTACCTAATGTATCTAACAGGCTGATCGGGCGATAGCTATCGGGAAGCGTAGCTTTTTTGCCGGGCTTGTGTATGCCTATCACTACGGCCTTCTTCCAGGTGGCTGGAAAGTGGCCCTGGGACATGGCCGCATTGAAGATGCAGACCAATAGAGCTATGATGTGGTCAGGAAGGAGTCTCAGCACCTCGTTCCTGATTCCATCCGGACCTGGGGACTTTCTAAGCTTGAGACGCTTTATGGCGGCTGAAACTTCATCAAAAGTTATCGAGGTTAGGGTATCCGCGGGTGGAGATGCGAGTGCATGCTCTACCGACGACTCGATCGATCCGATATGGACAGCATCAGTATTATCAGTGTTTGGCGAACACTGTTTCTCTAAACTCGCGGCTAGACATTCTGCTTTATCTATACTATCGAACGCGGGAGGCAACCCGGGGCCTCTGTCGAGAGGAGGCATCGGAGTGGCGAGATCTGATTTTAAAGTGCGCGTGAGTCTCCAGTACGACAGGTGAGACGGCCGGAGATCCTCCAGAAGCCTGTCCCACTTGTCGCCCCGAATCTCAGAGATACGAGTTTTAACTAATTTACGTAGTGAGCGTAATCGATCGCGGTTCTCTACAGACGGGTAAGCGTCGTGAGCTCGAGTCGCGGCGTTCTTTTCCGTGATCAACGCTTTCACGTCGTCAGGGAGTATAAAGCGGCGATCGTTCGCCGCTTGTACCTCTTTCGAGGTCTCTCTGACGGCGGTCTGAAGATAGTCGACCAGGGAATCGATAGCCGAATCCGCGTCGGCTCTAGACGTCAACACGTCTGGGATCCCGTCTAAAATGTCAGACGATGGATTTTCTTTAAAATAACGAGCTAAACTAACATAATCAGCCACCCTGACCGACGGAGGGGTGAAATCTGAATCGAAACCTAACTGCAATACTTCCGGGCTGTGATCTGAATCAAGTTCGTGTACGACTTGTATGAGTCGTACCCGAAGCGTGATATTTTTTAAAAGAGCTATGTCTAAGACTGACGGGCGACAGTTGTCTTGATAGTGTGTGGGTTCCGGAGGGGCTATGACGTCAAATGCGAGGACCCTACCTAGTTTGTCGAGTATCCTCCCGTTACGAGAGGTTCTCGGACTATTCCAGATAACGTTCCCGCAGTTGAGGTCCCCCGCTATAATAACTGAATCTCCTAAGTTGAGCAGCGCTCGTAAATCTGTTTGTAACAACTCTTTGTTCGGCGAGAGGTACGCGGACACTAATACAATGGACGGATGACCGGTCATACCTAACGTACATACTGATACTTCCATATTGGTTAGAACGGGCGGATCTATCGGCATGCAATATAACGAACGCCTATAGTAAATTAAGGTGCCGCCCCCGCGGGTGACACGGTCATTTCTAACTATGTTGTAGTTCGCGATTCTGGGATTGCGCATTTTCGGTTTTAAAAGCGTCTCCTGGACGAGGAGAACGTCAATCTGTCTATCGCGTAAAAAGGCAGCTACTAAATCGCGCTGTGTCCTAAGAGATCTCGCGTTAAAAAACGAAAGAGATAGACCGCGCGGTTTTATCCTATTCATAGCCGCGAATTTTAATTAATTGAGTTAAAATCCTGGGAACGAACGATACGGTGTAAACTCGCAGCAATACAGCTGTTTAAAACTAAACAAATTAGAAGAAAAATGTAAATAAATACGTGAGCGAGAGAGAGGAAAAATGATATAAGACTGCATAAATAAACAAAAAGTAAATAAATATATAAAGAAACGAATTGAGAAATACGTAAATAAATAGATAAATAAATAAGTAAAGTAAACAAATAAATATATCAAGCAATAAATAAATAGAAAGGAAAGGTCTCACTCAGTTCTAGGAAACAGAACGCCACCTGTAGCACAGGTGTGCGGCGCAGGTGTGCGACGCAGGTGTGCGGCGCAGGTGTGCCCAATCGGAACAATGGAAACGAGCACTCACGAAGTAATAACTGACGTCACTAAATCACGAGTATCGAAATCGAAGAGAGCAACGAGCGCGACGTCCGTCTTGCACGGTAGTCGGATCGGAACACCTACACACTGGCCAAAACAAGCTGATTTTTCCGGTATTTAAGGTGATGTCGCACCGTTAGATCATTTATGGCATCCCTTAGACATACCCTACCTGCGCTTGTTAATAAAAATACATCTGTGTAATAAAAACAGACATAATTATTTATTGCGGTTAATCCTTTTATTACTCTTAATCTTCTAATTATTTTATTGCGATCTCTAATTATTTTACAATTGTACTAATTCTTTTAGTATTCGCATATTCGGTCAAACTCAACACTCACTATCGTATCGCTCTAGTTCCCATTCGATCTCGCTCCGATACCGGTTGGTCGAAAAGAATACTTGACTGGAGCGAGATCGAGCTTTTTTTTTTCGAACTGACTACGCTATTGACCAAGCAAGCAATTAACAGCTTCACCGGACTATTAAGGCGAGCGGTTAAGGCACTCACCTGAGTCTATGTATCGACAGTGTGAACGCGTTTTTGATTCAACTCCAGTCTTTTTATGGTCGTGCAGGGAGACGTTACATTTTTCGTCTAGTTATACCTAGTAATAAATCATGGAATTCTGAAAAAGGTAAGTACTCTATGCGTGTGATTTATAACATTCAATTTTGAATAATAAATAATCACACTATAATTATTTTCGACAACTTTCCTATACGCGTTTTTTCCGAGAAAAAGAATATATGGTGCGATTCCTGAACATTATAAAGAATAGTTGACTGTTTTGCACTTTCAATAAATATTTTATATATTATCAGATATTTATTGGATTATTTCGAGAAACGTCCTATGTCGACCAGACCGAGACCGGAGCGAGATCGGACCGTGAACGGCATGTGTAAACACCGCGAGATTTGATCGTAACGAGACTGGAGCGAGATCGGACCGTGAACGGCATGTGTAGACCCAGCGAGATTTGATCGGACCGAAACTGGAGCGAGATCGGACCTTGAACAGCATCATAGTGTGGATCGAGCCTAAAGAAGTTATATTCTAAGACGGATTTTATATTTCACATTTCAGTGCGTTAGCCCCTCGTATGATAACAAGTATTTGGTGGTTTTTCACAATGGTAATGGTTGCCTCATACACCGGTACGTTAGTAGCTTTTCTGATTGTTGAGAAAGATGTTGTACCATTTCAAACGCTAGAAGACCTATTCGAAAATTCGAAAATTTCTTACGGAGCTAAAGAAAAAGGCTCCACTATAGATTTTTTCAAGGTATTTTTCTTCCAATTAATTATATTGCTATTACAAATGATAAGTATGTGATAGATAAAAACTGTTACATTTTTTTTTATAGAATTCACAGAAACAAGTCCATAAAGATATGTATGCCAAAATGCTTAATAAAAAATGGCTTGTCAAAGACAATGATATTGGAGTTGCGGTGTTAGTACAATTATTTTCATTATTACATTAAACTTCATAAAGGGTTTCTGTGTTACAATTTATTATTATGATTATTCTTACAGTGCCGAGAATTCAACTTATGCTTTTTTCATGGAATCAACAACCCTAGAATATTACAAAGAGAGACATTGCGATCTACTTCAAGTGGGCGATTTGCTCGATTCTAAAAGCTACGGAATCGGAATGAAAAAACGTAAAACTATTTAGCATATTATTCTATTTAATTTGCATTTTTAAAATTTCAATCTGAATACAAAAGATTGTTTATGCTTATATACTTGTTTATTCAAATAAGTTTGTATTTGTAGAATCACCATACAAAAGATATATTGATGACGCACTACTAAGTCTTAAAGAGAGAGGTGTACTCCAAGAATTGAAGGATACTTGGTGGAAAGAGAAAAGAGGTGGTGGGAAGTGTGGAGTGAGTTATAGACATTTATATACAGCATTAGATTTTTCAGTGAAATAGTGTTATAACAATGAACTGAATTAAATAAAAGAACGGTCATAGTAATCTGTTCGTACTTTTCTATATTTTATTTACTTTATAACAAAGAGTTGCTAATAATATTTCCTGTGTTATTTAAGTTTCGAATTAACTGATAGATGGTAATACAGATAATGAAGTTTTGATTTAATTTGTTACTTACTTACATTGAAACCAGATGGCAGAACGGTTTCTTACCCTTATATACATAATTAATTCCATTGTATGATTTTTATTATTATTCTATTTAATATTTTTTATTACTTTTTTTTCAAACATTTTTGATTGATTTGTCTATTGACTAAATCAAAAACACTTAAAAACCGGATGGTACAGAAACGTGACGCCATATTACCGTAACGGACTTCCGTTACATTGTCGTCCAGTTACCTCCTTGTCACGCCTAAAGAAGTTTTACTTCAATATTATTAACTAGCGGGCCCGGCAAGACGTTGTCCCGCCCTGATTATGAAAAAATCCTGGACGAATTATATACCAAAACGTTTCTCGTGAATCACTTTGTCCGCTGGTGAATAAGATAAAAGAAAAAAAGATCTTTTCAGTAGTTTTTGAGTTTATCGCGACCAGACAGCCAGACAGACGCGGCAGGGGACTTTGTTTTATACTATGTAATGATGGGATCTAAAATTGGCATTTATTATCCCTGTCACGTTATACATATAATAAAAATGTAACTCTAAGGTGTCTGTACTTTCTAAACTTTTGTAAAAAAAAATTGCAGGTGTCTAGGAATAAGTAAGAAAACACATTTCAATCATTTTTAGAAATGTCCGTCTGTTTATTTGTTTGGACACACATCACTGCTAAAATACTACGTTCATGATAAAACCTCTTCATGAAAATAATGAAAACTATCCACTAGTAATATTTAGTCTTTATTTCATTAAAATCGGTGTACTCTATTAAAAAATATAGTATAATGATGACGCGACTCGAGTACGAGATAAAAGTGTATAACTGAATGGACTTCATCGGTGTTATTGCAAAAAAGTTAAATATGTATTGAATACTTGCTTTAAAACATTTTGAATTAAAAGCACTGCGGTCGCTGAATGTTCGCCATCTTGCTCTTTGGTCTCGCTTTGGTTACGTTAGGTTAGACTTGCGAAAAAGGATAACGTGAACTTGTCTCGGGCGAGCGCGCTGCATTTAATTCGAAACCTTTTTAAAGCAAGTATTTAACTTTTTTGTAATAACACCGAATACTAATAGTCATTTCGAATGTATTACCTTTAAATTTTACAGCATAGAGTGTCAAATACAAATAATGTCGGAATATTGTAAAAATCTTCAGTACAATAGTTGTAGGTACTATTATTGTTCTAGGTGGTTGGTTTCTGGATTTCGGCAGCAATAAAACACCAATTAACTTTAACTTGAACTTCAGTGGACTGTATAACATTTCACAATGTATATAATCATATGTGACGAGCCGGTGACAAACATATTTTTCCGGGTTTATCTGTACAGTTATGTCCTTACACTTAGTTAATTATGCGTGCTTTACTATGGCACTTTCAATCATATATATATATATATATATACATATTTTACATTATATTTTCATAATATTACTTAATAATAATATTTAAAAAAAAGAAAGGTAACTCTATCGGCTGATGGTGAAGGAAAACATCGTGAGGAAACCTGAACCTGAGAAATGTTCTTGTAGTACTACTGTATGTAGGAAAAATATAGAACTATGGATTTCTCAGAGTTTGAAATCGTCAATACTTCGTGGGCAGGCGTGGTGATTACGTCCATACCTTCTGTACTACTTCAGTACTCACTTTATGAAACTTTGCACTAGTTTGACTTTTCTCACTGGAGGCACTATGGAAGGTGAATATAAATAAAACACGACTGTGGGTACTTGCAGAAATCAGTAATTTATAATTGAACACAAATGAATATGTCTAAACAAAACATTTATCGATAGCAAGTTCAGAAACGTGACAGTGCCATCTCTGAACGACAATACACACTATTATAAAATTACGTTCAACATTCCGCCCACCAAGAACGTAATCAACGTTCTTGCTATCACCGTCCACCTTGAGAATAGTTGGGCTGTTTGGCTTATATATACAACACTGATTGAAAAACTTACTAACTAAATTTTTGACATAACAATAACATTAAACTGTTACAGGCAAAATGCACAGTTTTGAAGTTGGTCTTTTAATTACTGAATCCTTGCATTTGAGAGTCACAACGCGCGTAACCTTGTCATGACCAGGGTGTTTAGCTATTATTTTACCCATTAGCCATCTAGCAGGAGGCAACCCGTCCTCTTTAATTAAAACTATATCTCCAATATTAGGCTCTGGAACACGTTTGTTCCATTTATAGCGTTGTATTAGATGTGAGAGATACTCTTCGGACCAACGTCGCCAAAACTCTTGCACCATGCGCTGCGTAAATTGCCAACGTCTCAAGTTACCTACATTGGACTCTTCATAATTACGATCAGGCACCGTTAGAATAGGCTCCCCAATCAAAAAATGACCCGGAGTTAAAGGCGAGAGATCTTCGGGAGTATCAGGCATCATAGATAATGGTCGTGAATTAAGGCAAGCCTCCACTTGTGTCAGTACCGTAGCCATTTCTTCGTAGGTAAGTGTTGAATCGCCTATCACACGTCTAAGGTGGTATTTAGTCGATTTAACTCCAGCCTCCCATAAGCCACCAAAGTTTGGAGCGTGGGGTGGGATGAAGTGCCAAGCAGTTCCGTTATCACTTAACCACTCTCGTACGTCTGAAGCCACAGAAGACTTCTCAACTGCTACTAAATTCCGAAGCTCCTTTGAGGCACCGACGAAATTTGTACCATTATCACTCCATATGTCACTGACTACTCCACGGCGAGACACAAATCTTTTAAATCCTGCGATAAATCCTTGAGAAGATAAATCGCTGATAGCCTCCAAATGAACAGCCTTGGATGCCATACAAACGAAAATACATATATACCCCTTATTGGAGTGATGACCTCGACCCTTAGACGTCCTGATATTAACTGGGCCGGCGAAATCAACACCACTATTCCGAAAAGGTCTAGCCGGTGTAACTCTACAAGCCGGTAATTGACCCATTAGTTGAGTTTGAGTAGCCGCTGAATACCGTTTGCATGTGACACATTTGCGTACATAAGCCCTAACTAAAGTTTTGGCTGA
>MU158800.1:722150-753564 GCA_015888305.1 Antheraea pernyi
ACTGATTTGGCCGGTTTCCTTTTCAGCCCGAGTAATTGTACTGCTGATTCAGTTATGAATGATGCCTGGGATCCCTGATCCAATAACACCCTCAGCAGTTGTGTTGACCCAGTTCTTGTCTGTGCTTCGACAAGTGCTGTTGCCAACAAAACTTGAGTGGATACTGATTCCTTAGAAAAATGTGATGCTACATTTGACGTCGATGGTGCACTATTTGATAACGATGCCTGAACGCTAGACAACACTGATTTAATACTATTCGCTGTACCTCCTTTATTAAAACCGGGTGTACTTGATAGTGCATTCGGGTGCAACAACGAATGATGCCTTCGTTTACATATGCGACAGGACGTAGTTTGACGACAGTACTTAATTGAATGGTTGGAGCCTAAACAATTAAAACATAAACCCTTGGTTTGTACAAAGTTCTGGCGCGATTCGTGACTCTCTCTTGCAAACGATTTACAATTTGCAATTTTGTGATTTTCCGTACAATATTCACATACAGGTGTATTTGTTACATGAAGTGTTTTAATGGAAGTATTTCTTTGAACTCTTACATCTTTCTTATTATCGAGAAATTCTAATGATCTGAATCGCTGTTCTAAAAACTCCTTGAATTGAGAAAATGCAGGTAAGTCTGTTGAGTTACTTATTTTACATTCCCAAAGCTTTCTCGATTCATTATCTAGTTTAAGGCATAATAAATGTATAACAATAATATCCCAAGAATCGATGTTTATTTTTAAATTCTTGAGTGCATTCAAACATTCATTACTTACGTCTAATAGTTCCTTTATATGCTTTGAATTTTCACAAACAATCTTTTTTTGATTCAAAAACCTATCTAGAACACAGTTTGCCAAGTATCGCTTGTTGTTATATCTGCATTGAAGTTGCTCCCAACATGTAACATAATTATCCTCCGTGACAGATATATGTTTGAGCAACTGTTCGGCTTCTCCTATTAAATGAGTTTTTAAATAATGTAGTTTTTGGACATTATCTAAATTAACATTCGAATGTATTAAAGATATGAACAAGTCTTTAAAACTACACCAGTCTGCATAATTACCGGAAAACATAGGTAATGATATTTTAGGTAACTTTATGTTTGAAGTGAATGTCTCCTGAGAGACATTGCCTTTTTTGACAACCAATTCGTTCAAACCTTCCTTCAATTCTGCCTTATACTCATAATATAATTCTTCCGTTAACTCGTAAACTTTTTTGATACAATATTCAGATTTTTCGTACTCATCTAAATTTAAGGTTCCTACTATATTTCTATGATTTTCACTAAAAACTTTCCATTGAGTCTCTAAATTTTCTAGACGCGCTTCTATATAAGAAATAGTGATTCGTTCTTTAGGAGATTTTTTGAAATTTGATCTTCCTTTTGTTACAGTTAACTTTATGTCAAGTTGAATTTTAGTCAACGATTCCATTGTTGTTTATTTAACAAATACGTATATAACAGGAAACAAACTAATAATCATACAAATTGAACGAATAACAAAGTTTCTAAATCTAACTGAAGTTAATTAATTACGAACAAATCTTGAAAAAGTAGAAGTCTTGATATGATTTTTCTAAGTGTCTGAACACAAATTTAAAAATTGGGCATGGATTCCCCGTCTCAACGTTTTTTCTTAAATTATTCTAAGTCCTTAAGAAACTATTAATTTTTACTAAGTCCTTTTTGCACTTTTATTTGCTAAGTTAGAATTTACTGAGAAATAAGGTTCAAACTTGCTTGATTTTACTTTTTGCACTTTTATTTTCTAAGTTACAATTTACTAGGACATAAAGTCCAAACTTCCTTGATTTTAATTATTAGTCAAAATGTACTCACGATTTCAACACTTCACTTCACTTACTATCACGTGAAACACTCTGCACTTCTCCTTTTTTCTCAAGTTGCGCTCCCTGCTGCTTACGAGTGACCTCCCCTGGTCACCACCGCTTGGCTGTCGTCGGCGTCGCGTCTTCAGTACGTCACGGTTGTGACGTCACTTCCTTCCACTGACTGTTGTCAGTGAATCCTCAGTTGAGCACTTTCAGTGGCGATCCACCACTGGTTTCTAGTGCGGTTATACAAAAATATCCGGCTCGATTTGGACCATGTACTACTTCAGTACTCACTTTATGAAACTTTGCACTAGTTTGACTTTTCTCACTGGAGGCACTATGGAAGGTGAATATAAATAAAACACGACTGTGGGTACTTGCAGAAATCAGTAATTTATAATTGAACACAAATGACTATGTCTAAACAAAACATTTATCGATAGCAAGTTCAGAAACGTGACAGTGCCATCTCTGAACGACAATACACACTATTATAAAATTACGTTCAACACCTTCCTTCGGGAAGAGGCTTATGGCCCTGCAGTGGATGAAGCTGAATTTATTATTTTATTAATAATAATAACCATACTGCAGGCTGTTTTCAAATTATGTTAAAATATCACCTTACATAGAAACACATTAAATATACAGAAAGTAAATAGATAAAAAATACGACAGTTTATCTGTTCGTAAACAACATGGACATTTATACATAAAGAAATAGCTCATCTGTCCGTAACAATTATCATTTGTACTATAGAGTGAATCAATATGTGAACGATGGTGATATCTGGAATTGACTCATCTCTGTGCATTAACTAAAGACGATCGTGACGTGTAATGTATTCTAAATATTATACATGTATTTAAAGAGATAAACCAGTTCGAGTTTCTTGCCGGTTCTTCTCGATAGCTAGGTTGTTTTCCGAACCGGTGGTAGTTTTGACTTTTATAGTATGTGCGTCTTCATTTTGATTTGATTTTGATTACCTATTACAGGTGAAAAATAGTGAAGAGCAGAAACAATTGGGCATGAAGAATATGTTAGGTGCCTTTGTAGTTCTCGGCGTCGGTAGTCTAATCGGCCTGTTTATCTCTATCATCGATATGCTGTGGGGAGTATTTAAACGTTCTGTTAAATATGGCGTAAGTATTTTTTTTTTAATAATTCACCTTCAAGGTCTCCTTTTTTTCCTTAAAGTTTTCCTTAAAGATTAATATAATAACGAAAAATGCTACTTTTAAAGTGGTGATGACTGGTATAACTAGTAGATACATTTAGATATTAATACCGACCTTAGTCTGGTCCCAGGTAATATCGAATAGAAAAGTAATTTAACCAGAAATGTAAAAAAATAAAAGGAAAAGAATAAAATATCGAGAAAACGAATACATTTATTTATAAACCAGTTGTAAAAATTATTATTGTCATTATTTTCTACCATTATTTGAAGTAAAAACATCTTTAGACGCGTTGAGCACTATTTTTAGCAAACTTGTAATTTCGCGTCATGACATGCTACATCAGCATGACCGATCGTATTACGCTTTCGCGGCTTGCGTCAGACTAGCGACGCGTAGTATAGGGTCCCATAGAGTAACGAAGTTGCGAGTAGTTAAAGTGTAAGCGGTTTCATAATTCTATGGGGGCCTGTAATATTGATATTTTGCAGCTCTTATGTTTGATTGATTAATATACTATATAAAAATGTATATAATTATAGCTCGGAGTGCTAATATATATGAAAATTACACTAATATTAATAATTTCAATAAACAAATTCTGCAATTTGAAAATTCTCATTCACACTATAATTAATATGAAAATTCAAAAGAGAACACATTTATTACATTGTTTTGAGTTTTCACTTCTATCGTCAGTACTTATAACTGCCTCGACTTTTTTTTATCTAGGTAATTATCGTAATATCTAGTGTTCTCTTTTATATTAATTATGATTTATCTCAAGAACAACTTCAACCTTTTTAGACAACTTTCAAATTCGAGCTGTTCGAAGAATTGAAATTCGCTCTCAAGTTCAGTGGGAGCGTGAAGCCAGTGAAGCGAGTTCCGAAGCAGGAGGACGGCAGCTCTGAAGCTTTGGCAGAAGCCGAAGGAAAGGACGAAGTCAAATCGCTTCGATCGATCCGCACGGCTAGATCCACAGACACGCATCGTACTCAGCATTCACACAGCTCCAGACATTCTTCCAGGAGTTTAAGTGTGGCATTTGCTAGGAGGCGAGAATACAGTTGATGAGAAATTAAATAATAAGTCCAGCATGTTAGCATTGAATGTGGAAATGAAAACAAATCTTTTTGACATAATTTTCCTATATATAGAATATCATATTGTGCAAACCGTTGGCAATAGTAGGGAAAATTGTGTTAGAGGAATATATCCTCAGTAAAATACTTATTATTTATTATTGAATAATTAACCTAACTCGTTTTAATATATATAACCGGATAGCATGCTTAGCATTAAATTATATTCATATCTTAACTAACAAAACGTTATTTATTAATCTACTAAACTGATTTATTAAATTTATTATACAATTAAAAAAAAGTATTTAATTTAATAACGAAGCATGTGCTACGTTAAAGAAGAAACCTGCAAGTACAATACACAGTACAATACAATATACAATACAAATACATACTGACAACGGTACAGTGGTAGAGTATTTAGACACCACGAGGTCAACGTAGTCCGAAATCTATTATTAGCCAAAGTTGCGATGAAGCCACAGTATGGTGAAGGACTTTTTGATATAATTACGTTTTATAAATCGCGGAACGCCGGCTGCACACACGAAAAACCTTGGCTCATTGTCACTATACGCCTGAGCCGAGCGTGCAAGCGAAAGCGCGGAACAAGTGACGGAGAGGCGCGATCGGCCTAAGCGTTCGGCTTCTGACGCATATATACATTCATCAAAAAGTTGTTATTATAACTGTACATACACAAACTGTATTTTTATAATACGTAATAGATTACAAATAAAAAATTGGAAATAAAACTAAAGTAGAATAAACTTGGCCACGTATATAATACTAACGCTAACGAAATCTCTCAAAACGAAAAAGTGCTCGATTTTAAAACATTCTTCATTAGTGCTCCGCTAATGCCTTATATAGCCTAAAGCCTTCTTCGATAAATGAGCTATCTAAAACCGATGGAGCTTTCTCAAATCGGACTGGTACTTGCTGAGATCATCGCGTTCAACCAAACAAACAAACTCTTCAGCTTTATATATTAGTATAGATAATTCAATTAAATAAAAAAAAATGCTATTTTTCATCAATGTTTTCTTATGATATTAACGAGTAAAATTATCGTCCGTTGACCGACTTTATAGACGACCATTTCTCTTTTCTAATGACCGGTTGAATAGCTACTATTATATACCCACAGCTATAGCCACACATAGTCATATAGCCCCAGTATTAGCTAGCATCGCTAAGTTAAAAAAATCAGTTACGAAGTACCGCTATGTATAATATATAGAACTTTTAAGAATCGTCCTTCAATCTATCCAACTTTAAGCTAACTTTAAGCTTTAAGCTTTAATCATGTACATATATTCCGACCGCTGCATTTAAGAGCCAGTAAGTACCCTTCTGAATTTAGCGTGTTTAACCATAGGCCACATCGTCATATAACAACAGATGAGACTATAGTAGAACGCTAAATACTAAAAGAAATAAGGTGATTACAGATTAAAAATTTGAAGACAAGATTCCCAATGCAAATTATATATTTACTGGTGGGAAACATCGTTACTATATTCACAAGGTAATATAGTGTTTTCAATTCGAATATAGCATTATTCATACTTTTAGAAATTATCCGTTCTCAGAAGAAACAATTTTATGCAAATGTACGAAATGAAATACTCTATTAATGGATACAATGACAAGACTAATAAGAATTAATTATAAATAGTCGTGGCGGCGGATCCTCTTGCATGAACATACATAGATACAGATATATGAATTTCAATTATATTTATTCTTGGAGTCCAGTACAACGCACTTCTTATGCACATGTTTACAGTGAACAACATATTTTTGCTCAATTTCATGGGGATAAAGTCGCGAGTAACAGCTAGTCTAAAATATAATAATCTAAATTAATTCCTATAAGGTCAGCTAGTGAAAGTCCCATGAAAATCGGTCAAACCGTTTTGGAGATAGCACTGCGGGCGAAGCCACGTTTAACAGCTAATATAAATTAAAATTATCTAAATTACTTTTTAAATAGTCTGCTATCTGCCAGTGAATGTCTCGTAAAGATTGGTTTAACCGTTTTTGAAATAGCACTGCAGGTAAAGTCACGGTTAATAGCTAGTATAAACTAAAATTGCTTGCATTACTTTTTATAAGGTCAGCTATCGCCAGTGAAAGTTTTGTGAAGATCAGCTCATTTGTTTTGGAGATAGTACTGCGACCGAAACCACAGTTAACAGCTAGTCTAAATTAAAATAAATAAATCATTTTTTACAAGGTCAGCTATCTGGCGGAGAAAGTTCCGTGAAAATCAGTCCAACCGTTTTGGAGATAGTATTGCAGACGAAGCCGCGGTTAACAGGTAGTCTAATTTAAGGTAGCCTAATTAACCCGCTGTAATTTTTGCTATCTGTCAGTGAAATTGCCGTCAAAACCGGTCCAGCCGTGTCGGAGATTACCCGGAACAAACAGACAGAAAGACAGACCGACAAAAAAAAATTAAATTACATTTTTGTTATAAGTTGCATGTATACTTTCACACCCAATCAGTAAAAAAATATTATTTTGATATTACATACAGACACTTCGTTTTTATTATATTTATAGATTTGTTGTAATAAAATAACCAAGTTACAGCAGAATGAATACTATTATGTTTCCAAAGAACTACACCTACACTAACCAATTTGCATGAAAATCAACTGAACGACATAGACATTTAAGCGCTGCAATGCCACTTAATGTCTAGTTCTAGTAAAACGGATAACATAAAAACATTTTCTATGAAAAACTAGATATGTCAATATTTAAAAAATATTTTATATTCTTCTATAACACGGGGTCCTTCAAGCGCAACGTGAAGAGACACTTACGTAGGCCGGCAAGACAGCGGCGACCAGTGATAGATAGTGTGCCTCTCGGTGGACGCCATTGTTTTTGGATTGTACAGTGCTTACCATCAGTCATAGTGCAGTCACTTTGCCGAGCCGCAAAAAAAAGGTTTTATTAGCGTTTGACCACAATCCCACCATATTATTAATGACGGTGTGGTCCAAGATGGTAAAACACGCTATAACTGGAGGGGCTGGCGCTCAAGTCAGCTGCCGGAACACACCGACAGCGACAGGTTTTCAACTTGACGGTGGTAGCTAGCCAGGCAGACTTAGAAAAGCCCCTACCAGCATGGTTTCACCACGATATTTTCCTTATTTTATCATAGGAGGCAAACGAACAGACGGCCATCTGATGTTAAGTGATCACCGTCGTCCATAGACACTAGCAACACCAGGGGAGTCGGAAGTGCGTTGCCAGCGTGTCTTGGGGGAGAGGGGGAATAAGGGAAGGTGGGCCTCCGGTGCACTCACTGACCAAACGAAACGCAACATGCAAGCACTGTACTTCGCGTCGGTTTTCTGTGAGAGAGTAGTACTGTCCCGGGCGAGCCGGCCCATTCATGCTAAAACGAGTAATAGCTTCAGCGTGGCTCTACTGCCTTTTTAGTCGTTCTAGAAGAGAACGTTCTTCTCGTTCTTTCCTTCAACGAAAGCTCCGATTTACTTCCTAGGAATCGAATTAACGCCCATAGACGCGGTATCCGAACTTGCTAACCACAGAGCCACAGAACATCCATTCTTATATATAACAAAAGTAATAATGTGTGACATTGAATTTTACTAATATTAATAAAGTCTAAACAGTTGCTCTTCAGAAATTTGGAAACTCAAAAATTCTTTTGAAAAGAAAATTTTGGGGTGTAAGGGGTGTCAAATAACATCTAATACTTGAGACATCCAAGGCAACCTCACCTGCACGTGGTGCACCCTGCTGAATAACGAACGAGGCAATGGCGAAAGCGGGGTGGTAGGGTTTTATAGCCTAACTTGGTCGCAACCACCATGTATATGGTGAAATAGCCCGTCATAGTGATTCACTTCTGCGGGTCGCGTTTCGGGATCAGCCTGTGCATATCCAGCTTTTCGCACGCCGGCATGCCAGCGGCGGCCGGCGATGGATAGTGTGTCACTCGGTGGTCGCCATTGTTTTTGGATTGTACTGTGCTTACCATAAGGCACAGGGCAGTCATTTTGTCGTGCACTATAAAAAATATCTATTTGTGATATAAATTATTAGGATCAACATCCGCCGTTTCAAATTTTGGCAAACTATCAAATTTAAATTTCAAAAGGACCGATAGGAAATGTCAGCTATTTGAAACCTACGATTAATTGAACTTCGGTTTCTAAGTTCGTAGAAATAAGTTCTTAATGGCAGTCTATATCTCTTAGCCATTACTGGTTTGATTAGTTTAACGTATTCAATTTAGAGAGTTTTAAATGTTACTAAGATTTTTTATTAAGCATTTTTGAAGTTTGAAATTAATTTTAGGGTATTCTCATATTTGACTTGATTGATAATATTATTCTAATAATTTACCCAATTGTCTTCAATTAATGTATTACTTATTAAGTAAGGTTCTTTAGTGAATTAATATTGGATCATTCATACTACCCATACATACTCATTCATTCATACTGTTATCAAAAACAAAAAGTATTGTAGATAGTACAAATATAAAAGAAACAAAAGAGAATGAATAAAACGAAAAAATTATAGGATGAATTTATGAAATTAATTGAAATACAACTAACCTCTATCCGTGTAAAAATAATTATTTATGAGTTTTAGTAAACAATTATTATTTTACGTTTATTCAGTTTGTATAGTTTTCTATTTCTTTTTTAACTAATAAAATTGGTCATTCATATTTGAATGACGTTTCTGCCCATTTACAAAAATATATAATTTTGGAAATGATTAGGGTTTACTTTTTTCAGTTTATTTAGTTTTCTGTTTCTTGTTATTCAATATTTGGCAAAGTCTTTACAGCTTCATCGGACTACAATCCATATTAACTGTTTAATTCCCATAATACAAGTTAGTTAAATTGGGAATAAATTGGCCATTTGTGAAATCGTATCGTCGCATTTACTTGTTTTTATGCAGTATTCTTATTGTTTTAAATTCGTTTTGTTTTTATTTCGGTTTTTAATTCAACATTGAATATTTTGTATAGTTTTTTGCTAATTAGAACAATGTATCTCATTAAACTAATCTTTAAATAAACTTTATCTACAAAAGCGATCATCATTATTATTTTTTATAATCTACTTCGTAATATACGTGGTTTATATAACATTACTCCAACGTCTGCTGAGAAACGGATACCCGCCTTTGTGACCACAATCTTTCATGAGCGTTCCATTATCTTAACAAATTGCCCGACAGAAACTTGTAACATTGTTAAGTGTCCCGCTGTAACACAACAGGATGTAACATAAACTTTATCTTCAAACTTGTTTGTCTTAGCAGCAACCTCAGTTTTACTTTATATTTATTTTACGTTTTCATTAGGAGATTAAACTTTTAGATAAATATCAACGGTTCTTTTATCTTTTCGTTCATTTAGAAACTTCTCATCTGCGATGTCGAACGTGTAAAACTTTTTGGAACGTTGTAAACTATGAGATTTTTTTTTCCAACTGATTACGGTATTGACCAAGCAAGGTTTCAACAGCTTCACCGGACTACTAAGGCGAGCGCTTAAGCGATTTTATTTTGACAACCAGCTCAAGGGTGCACGGCACACCTCGGCTTTGGCTGTTGCCTGATACAGGCAATTCGCGACCTATGAGAGCTAACCTAAGGTAAGCTAACTATTCATATATATATGAGTTGTTGAAACATATATGTGTACCAAACATACATACCTCAATAACTCTTATATATATTTCGTATCGGATAATAGGTTCGTGATACTTTCTATATATAACGAAAATACAGTTCATTTGAGATTCAATCACTTCAAAACTATTGAAAGTATCGGCATAGGACTATGGCCATTTTAAGTGTAAATTTCGTAGACGGTTCTAGACTATTTATTTTTGAATTCGATTTATTTAAAGTGCAAACTTCTTAAGGCGCGTTAAACACTTTTTTGGGTGAATAAAAATCATGGAAATCGCGTCATCGTCACCGCACCCTTCCCATGAGCTATATGTATATATGTACATTATTTATAATATTTCAGTTTACAAATCAAGAAATTTAAATAATACACAGTATAAGTAATTTAATAATTCAAAACGGAACACAGTTATTGTATTGTCTTGAGTTTTCACTTCTGTCGGCAATCCTTATGACTGCCTCGATTTTATTTTAAACGAAGCGGATCTCAAATAATCAAAGTATATTAGTAGATATTTCGATAATTTATTGAACCTTAGCATATCGCGATGGAGAAATATATGTCTTATCTGGTTTTATTGTCGATTTTCGTTTGTCTTTTAATTGTGATCTTATTACTACTTACGTATATCGCTTTTCAATTAACTTCTGTTAAACGTTGTCAATTTTAATTAAAACACGTAGTAATTATGTACTATGTAGCTAGTCTGTTAAAAGTAGGTTTCACCGGCAAAGAAAAGATGTTTCTATATTTATTAATGAAAATTTAAAACGCCATTTTATAGGAAATGAATCCGTATAAAACTGTTATAAGGTTGGAGAATTAATTATTATATATAGTTGTGTTGTTTTTCAAGCTGAAGATAAAACTAGCCGGTGATTATCTAATTCATGAATTATGTCTATTGTCTAGATTAAAAGTGCATTTACTGTTTTCCGAAATTCAAATTAGGTCTTTTAAATTTACATTTCAGAAGTTTTACGGCTTAAAAATAATCTCATAAATAATTGAAATAATACGTATATATATTCTAACAAATATTATAAATGCTTATGTGAGTTTGTTTGTTTGCTATGATTTCACGCTGTAACTACTTAACCGATTACAATGAAATTTTCCATAAACTTTATCAGGGGTTCAGCAAAAAATGTAGGTAACCTTCATCCAGAAAAATACGATTCGCGAGAGAGAGAGAAAGATTTATTTTACTACATAAATGCAACAAAACCATTTGCAAAAGTTAGTACTACATAATTGGAGTTAGGATTTTGGAATTTTGCATTTTAGGTAATCGAATGTTTGATGCAACCGATGAGAAAGTGTTTATATAAATGATATATTTTCTGAATGTAATGACAGTAAATACGTAAAATTGTGTAAATTTTCACGTCTATTCCCAATAAACTAAATAGTTCGAAAAAGACAAACATATTTTATTCGACAAGTCAAAATCCCGATCGGTTGCTACGAAGAGAATGTAAGAATATATAGAATAGTCCTTCAAAAGAAAACAGAACAAATCGGATACTGTCCATTCTCTGCCATAACTCAATATTGTAAACTTATTTGACAATTGCCTGAAGTTCTACAATGCATGTTGTTTTACACATTTTTCAATGAACAATTATATTTGAGAGCATTATTATACGATATTCTATTTTCCGAAATCCCTACTAATATTATAAATATCATGAAATTTTCCATATACGTTGTCACGAGTATAAAAAAGACATAGGGTTCCTTGCATACAAGAAAGTATACTGATCCGGAGTGTAATCAAGAAAGGCTAAACGGTAAATGCCTATGTTAACCAGGTACCATACCGTGCGGCTCCTTCATATGGTCTGCTCTCTGCGGAACAGTGGCACTCACTTTATACGGAACTTATTTAAGCTGACACCCACAACTTCGTCTATGTAGATTATAATCTTAGCAGCGTATCTCATGTTCAAAGGAAATAATATAACTTTGCCCACACAGTTTATCCCACTCCTACATAGCAAAAAACACACATACGTGAACTCGTAGTGTTTTTAAAAGTTTTTTAAAACAAATAAAATATTAAATATAAATATCGTGATAATCCTTATTTTGTATAAGGGCCAAATTTGATCGCAGTTTATATATAAGATAGCATAAGAAGACTATTAAACAGCGTGTAAAAGTGTAGTAAATACAAAATTTAAAAAAAACGCAAGAAAAACCGCGCCACGAATTTAGATATATATATTTCTCTGTTTACTCAGAGAAGAAGGTATTTATTAAATTTTATATCATTCATTTATACACGCAACCTTTTTGGGTTCATTTCAATTTTTTTTATTTTTACACACCATTAAAACACTACATACTACGTATATCTGGGGAACTGATGTATAGAAATTGCACATCATCCCACCTATGGTAGGAACATAGACGATACTTCATCTGTTTTTTACATGAGAATTACAAAGTATGACCTCAGAGAAACTAGTCTTGACCTCTCCAATCAGTCTGCTGTCGTAAGTGGACCCTCATCAAGCTGGCCACATGAGCTGTGACGTCCCTCACATTTCTCAAACCACTTACTAATTAACTGCTTGCCAACCGTTGATAGCATCCTTTATCCTAGTGTATTTAATGGTTCAGTACCCGATATATTGTGTAATAAGTCATGACACTTTATAACTATAATGATTTGTAACAGAACTTCAGGGCCAACTAATGACCATCGTGTTCATATTCACTTAGGCACGTCATGATTTGAGATTCGGTTTTCATTCAATTGTGTAACGTATTTCATCGTATTTGCAGACCAGTGATTATTAATCTGTGACCAGAGAATCGAGAAAATGATGCAATGTAATTTGCGGCCGAAGTTTCGATCTATTCGAAAATTAGAATTGAACGCGCAAATCTCAGGTCCGATTTCAAAAAATATTTCAGTTTTAAATAGCTCATTTGTCGAGGAATGCTATAAGCTATATATCATCATACTACAACCAATAGGAGTGAAGCACCCATGAAGAATGTTGTAAAATCGGTTAGCAATATGGCAAGTTAGCTCAAAGTAACTATTTCACGCGGATGAAGTCGCGGGTAGATGCTAGTCACTACTAAACATAGTGATGAAATCTAATTTTCTAAAATATAGATAAAATCAAAGAAAAGATTACTCGTTTCTTCAGTCCCCTAAGCGTATTTGTATCTATGGATACCTAGGACTTTATTTTCAAACTTATCCAATTCGAGTTACAGTGACGTAGAATCATAGCAGGGCTTTTTCTAAGCCGCCCTGTCAAGTTACCATCCTAAAGTTGAAAATCTGTCGACAATCATCTATGGGTGTGTTCCGATAGATGTATTTAAGAACCTCTAGATTTACCGTGTTTACCAATATGGACTATATTATCATTTAAAGTTTAAGTTTTGACAAACGCCAAAACCTATAATATATTGAAGACAAATGCGAAAAATGCGTTGTAACTTTTGCACTGATTCTTTTTTTATCTAAAACAAATTTTATACATAAGTGTAATATCAATAAAACACATAATGAAGGCTTGCACCGAGACTTTAAACCAAATTTAGACTGGATATATTTTTTGACAAATTACGCTGAACTTAAAGTTAAAACAAGATTGTATATTAATGCCCTAAGAATACGAAAGATCAAACAAATAAATTAGTCTAAATAAGAATAAATGGCGTTACGAAAAGTTAATTTTAGTTAGAAATTAAATAGTTCTATACTATCCAATATCACGGCAATATTTCTGTTTTTTATTTCTTCTATAAGTTAATTGTAACTGGGAGGCTTTTGAAATAACTAATGCTATCAGGTTATCACGGTTATTTTGCAAAAAAATTTGACGCATGAAAACAATAAAAAAACCTCTATATTCAAATAAATAAATTATATAGTTCTTCATAACCATCCTTAAATTAGTAGGCAATTGTAGAAGGAAATAGAGGAATACAAAATTATAATTTCAACTATTTTACGTGGGCATGATAAATACGAGCTGCGTATATATCTCTAATTTTTTATAAGGTTGTACGGTCAGAATACGATAGCAACAGAATTCTGTTAAAATATATTCTATATATTCCTTCTAATATATTTCTTATGAGTTCAAAATAAGTTTACAATTGATTTATCATCTATACATATAAAAAGAATGTAGATCTAACGTGTATGTACTTTTTAAATTTTTGTGAAAAGTTAAAAAGTTTTGTGAAAGTTACATTTATCTTGGAACAAGTTTCAAAATACATTTCAGAAATGCATGTTTGTTTGAACACGCATCACTGCTAAAGTACTACATTTACGATAAAACATCAGCAAAAAAATCATAAAGCAATATCCTGGAGTAGCATTTAGTCTCAGTTGCATTAAAATCGGTGCACTCTATCAATAGTTATTGCAATTTTAATGAGGACGCGACTTAAGTACGAGAGAAAAGTAGATAAGTAAATGGACTTAATACATTGAAATGATTTTATTAGTCACTTTTTTATTACATTAGATATACATTAGATTGTAGATGGGTGTCGCGGGCATAGCTAGTAATTAATATATTCCACTTCTAGCGCTGTATTTACGCATTCTAGCTATCTGTACAGCGTTACTTTGCCTTCTGCTGTGTAAAGTATGATGCGAATGAGATGAACGTTCAGATCTCGGTGTCGGCGCCGGGTCGAGTCTATTCTCATCCATGATAGACGGTACATCATCCTCTTTCTTATTTTCTTCTCTACTGCTCGATCCACTTCTAGTCGATTCTGGATGACGGACCGGCTTTGTATCACCACTAAAACTGAAGATAAATTTCAACTCCGCGGTTATTTCTTCTCTGAATGATAGCTGAAAAGATTTTAAAACAAAGATTTAAACCCATAGCCGGAAAGTTTATGTTAAGCCTAAATAAGTTAACAATAGTACTTGAAAAAAATTACACGATTAATAAAATATTTTATGTAGAAATACTTCAAATAGTAACACAAGTATTTAAATTTTACTTATAATTTGCCTAATATCTTCTTTAAATCATCTATACTAATATTATAAAGAGGTAAGATTTGTGAGATTGTGAAGTTGTACGGGGTAATATCTGGACCTACTAAACGTATTTTGAAAATTCTTCTACCAATAGAAAGTCACATTATATCGGAGTGTCATAGACTATATATTAACCCGGAAAATGAAAAGACTTTTGTGGTAGTCAGATTTGTAAAAGTCGGAGAAAAGAGGTCGAACGAAAACGTTTCTTACGAACGCTGCCTTAACGATGAGATATATATGATTGAGTTCCAGAGAAAACTTGTAGAGCTTAATAATGCCTACAAAAAAGTCGCTACCCGAATATGTCTAAGTTTAATATAAAACTCACAAAAAGTAGTCTTTTATAAATGTTTACCGTCCAACGAAGTAGCTAGTAAGTTAATAAAATCTTAGCTGAATGCTAACTTACCGATTATCTTAGACTATGTCGATTGCGACTACTATATACTTTGATGTTAATTTGGTATGAGAATGGATCACATTGACTCACGCATTCTTGATAACAGGAAGCAGACCAATTAAATTTATTCGTTCTTGGATACGTTGCATGTTAGGTGCACAATAGTTGAAAACCATTTGTTAGAATTTCTCAGAATGTTGTATAAAAATTGCAGTAAAATTATATAAAAAGGTAATTAAACTAATACGTTTAAGTGTAATAATAATTAGTAAGTTACTTTATATTTACTACAAACTAATTTAATCTAAGTTAAATATTCAAATCTCTAGTGGTTATTGTATACTTGACAAATGATATTATCTGAAATATTTATTTCATGCACTTAGTAAAATATTGGTCTACAATGATTTTAATGCAAAAGTTCGTAATTTTTTTTTATGTTATACGAAATATTATACAAACGAACAGACGGGTCACCTTTTGGTAAGTGACCACCACCATACATAGACACTAGCAACATCAGGGGAGTTGCAAGTGCGTTGCCAGCCTGTGTTTGGGAGGAAGGAGGAGTGGGGGAAGAGGGAAGGGGGGGGGTAAAAGGAGATGGGCCTCCGACGCTCTCACTGACCGAACGAAACGCAACAATGCAAGCACTATTACTTCACGTCCGTTTTCTGTGAGAGGGTAGTACTACCCTAGGCGAGCCGACCCATTCACGCAGAAACCAGTAGTAGCTTCAGCGTGGCTCTACCACCTCCAAAAATTTACATTAAGCACCGCTAATACGAATTATACCTTCTTTTTGTGACACATGAACCAGACGTCAAACAGCATCTCGAGAAAAGCACAAATAACAGCCATTGCAGAACCCACAGCAAGGACAATGAACACTCCGCCAACGTTTGCTAGCACCAGAGGCTGTGCATCTCCGCTACTTGCGTCGTCGTCCTGAATTATTATAATTCAATATAATTTTATTCGGCTACAGTCTCTCCAGATGTTAGCGGGCAATATAATCTAAGATGGGGTGTAAGGGGTGTCGAATAACATCATAAGACTTGAGACACCCAAGTCAACCTCACCTGAACGTGGTGCGCCCTGCTGAATAAGGGACGAGGCAATGGCGAAAGCGGTAGGGTTTTACAGCCTGACTGGGTCGCAACCACCATGTATATGGCGAAAAAGCCCATCATAGTGATTCGTTTTTGCGGGTCACGTTTCGGGATCAGCCTGTGCATATCCAGCTATTCGCACGCCGGCATGACAGCGGCGACTCGCGATAGATAGTTTCTCTCTCGGTGGTCGCCATTGTTTTTGGATTGTACTGTGTTTATCATCAAGCATAGTACAGTCATCTATCATAGTAGCATCCGTGCTACTAAATTACACGCTCATTTTAGAATGAGGACTGGATTTTAAGGCTTTTGAGGCTGGTTTTGTGATAAAAATCAAAATTGTTAACACCAATCAGGCGAATAATGAGCTACCACAAACAATGAAATAAGAAAATGTATATTAAACATTATCGTTTTGTTTATAAGGCTTACTTCTATTTATTTTCATTCGAGTTTAAGTGAGAATTTAACAGTAAGGCTATTATAGCAACTTTCGAGTAGTTTATTATCACACTAATCAACAAATATATATTTCAATATTATTTTCCCTGTTATATCTGCTAACTGCTATTTTTTTTCACTTATTCCCTACATATGCCCAAAGTAACACTTAGGTTAGAGATACCGTAACAAGATAAACCTCTAGGAAACACTACAACTGTTTTCAGTTTGATGATAGTGTACAATAACTATGAATTTGTAATGAGTTACCATAATATTAATGAAATCCATATAGTTTTATATATGGCCAGTAACGTACCGTACAAACGCCTCCTCCCCTTTTCTCTCTCCACCATTTATCTTTCATTCTTGTTAGTTTGCCTTGTTCTTGTAACTGTAAAATGGATTCACTCATTGGTTGACGGTAATGTGAATCTGCAACGAATTGATGATATCAGTTGAATGTTTAAAGGGTGACATCGTTCTATCGTGTGGTAGTTCATGGTCACATTAAACATATAAAATAATAATATTAAAACAAATACTAATAAACAACAAAGATAACCTTAGTAAAGTTTATTCCAAAACTTTTAAAAGTATGGAAACGATTTAAATTTAAACGTAAAAAAATCACACCTATTATTTATTCACTGAACGAACAAAATTGAACGGACACGCTTATCAAGATTAATATTTTCGTAACCGCTTATTGGTGGAATGCCGCACGGCCGAACAAAAGAAGCGCGGCGCGGGTCGAAGTGTGCGGCACGGCATGATTCACCGCTTCCGTATTTAATACACCAGTTCATTTTTGCGTAATTCATCTGACATTGAGTGTCTACCAGTTTTGCGTTTCTCGAGATAAGTAGGTGCAATATTAAGCACCTATTTTTAAATTGATTTAGAACGAGAAGCAAGTAATGAGTAATCTGTGAGAATATTGCAACTCTTTAACCAGTCATGCTGTATATTAAGGTTAATAATTATTATATTTTCTGCCGTTTTAATACATAATACGTACTTTTTCTCATAGCGATGCCATATCCTTTGCTATCTAATAGTCCACCGACCTGCGATACATCACAATTCCTTTCAACCATGTATTCAATCGATGTCGACTCCATGAGAAATGCATAGTTCTCGTCTTCCGATTTTACTCTAGATTACCAAAATTATTGAATTACTGAAAATAAGTATTAAATCAAGAAGCTCTACAAATAAAATATATACATTTCATAATATACCTTGCAAGGCCTTCGTCATTAGTCGCAGTCTGATACTCAGGATGGTCTTCCATATACTGGTACATTTTCTGATAAACTAAGTTATCCGATTCCTTAATAAATTATCCGAAATTATTAAATTATACAAATGAAAAAAAAGTGCGTGCGTACAAAGTACACATGTCAGAAGTGAAACTTCTTAGGCGAACTAATTTATAAGTCTTGTTTATATTTATACAAACAAGAAAAAAGAATAAAAAGTTTTTTATTTATTTAATCAGCGTTTACTGCAAATGATGTCACTTCCGTTGCATACCTGCGTGACGTTACATCTGTAAAAATTTTACCCTCATGCGCCTAAAGAAGTTTCACTTCAAAAATAAACAAAAAATTTCCTATGAAAATAGTTTGTACCTTAAAAAAACTGAACGTAGCGCCCCCCTTTTTAGCTCCATATGTGACACCATACGGGTTATTAGCCAAATCTTGTACACTTTTTATAGCATAAAATTTCGATTCAACCGTAAGAAAAGCAGCAAGATTAGCTGTATAAGAAGATACCATAATCAAAGTAAAGAACCACCACATACTACCAGCCATACGTGTCGATACAGCACTGTAATCAATGAATCCATTAGATACAATGAAGTTAATATGTATCGAATATCTATAAACAATTAAAATATAAAATCAATACATAGGTGCAATTTCGGATCCTTGTGTCAGTACGCTTCCAAGTGTAAACCAAAAGGAATTTGCTAATGTAAATTGATTATCTAATGTTTCAGGTTCTTCAATACACGGATAGGGATTTTGCCATTCTTCTGGTGCCAATCTTCCCAAAACAAATAATAAGACTGAGACACCGACATATGCTCCCGCTAACCAGCTCCAAACCTAAAGAAACCGTGGCATAAATTAATTTCCTCTATCAAAAATAAACCATCAGATCAAATAATATAAAATTATTTACGTAATAGACATACCCCAGAAGAAAACGGCGATATAAAAGAGAACAAATCTGGTGGTTCCTTCGATGGTTTTTTATATAATATTGTTATACCTAAATTCATAAAAGGACTCGTAAAATCAACAGCTTTCTGTCGTGCTGCTGTTATTGTTAAATCTGTTATAGCAAAATCGACTCTCTGTAAATGAAAATATAACATTTAATGAAATTAAAAAAATAATATTAATTGACACGAGTAACTGAAGTGCAAAAATTTGAGAAAATCGTCTAAAGATATTTACTCCGTCCATGATTTTTTCCATCATGCCGCTCCATTTCTTAGTCTTCGAATTATAAGAACCGTACACGCCATCAGCTTGTATCTCGAATGTATAATTGAACTCATTCATTTTCGCCAATTCTTCTATTAATTCGATACCGAATCCTTCGTAGCGATCGTTTCCTTCAAGCTTCTTGGTTGATTCCTTTAGCATACCATAAGGAGCACTCTGTACAAATTAGAATAGTGTTTTGGTTAATCGATATTTAAATTTATATTACCTAAATGTAATTAAACTTTTACCCACCAAAGCCGTTAGGATAATAAAATGTTTGCCTTTCATGGACTCTGATCCTTCTTGTTCCACCGGTGGTATCACCACTCTTGTTTCTGTAAAGCCGTCCTCAAAATCCCATGTGCCGACCTGTTTCAGATTTTAATTAACAATTATTATTTACTTTTTAAATAAAGATTTAAGAGCAAACGTTTTATTAATCAGTATTATACTAAACTTTCTACCTTTTCAAACCCATGAGCCATTAGTTCCAATACATCAACTTCAAAGTCATAGCGTAAACCGTCATCATCAAATTTGACTAAACCGGTCAATCCATCAACTTCAATCTGTAAACGCCCGAAATCATTTATATTTTCTTATTCCCATAAATTCCTAATCACTAGTTCAAAAGTTGATGATGATGATTGTTCCGACCGGTTTCGGCCATGGCGACCACTTTGACCAGAAGCGGTCATATGAGCAGGATATATTAAGGTGCACAAGTGTACGCGCAAAACACAGGTGCACATACTCGTCCTTATTCTTCTGAACCCAGTCGAACGGGGACCGTTACGACCGGAGAAGGACTCAGACGGATGGTACAGTATCACAGTGAGAAAGTACAAGGGTTCAGTAATATCTCACACTCCCTTAATCGCCTTTTACGATACCCACGGGAAGATATAGGGTGGTGCTATTCTACTCTGCCGGCACCACACGACTCAAAATATAGTTCAAAATATATAATAGTTCAAAAATTAGTTGTTTTACAAATGAAATTTACTAAAGAAAGCGCCAAAATCAAACTGATTTGATTTGGTCAACGTTGTTTACATAGGCCTAATAAATTCAAGAGATACATTAAAACTACTAACATTATAATCACTACATATTATAAAATAAAATCCTCTGCCATGTTTGTCTGTCTGTTCGCGATAAACTCAAAAACAACTGAACGGATTGTCATCGGTTCACGAGGAAGGTTTAGATATATCATTTGTCAAGTTTTTTTTATTATGAGGGGAGGACAACGTAAAGATATATTACATACATTACATTATATTATATAACAGGATATATTACTTTGTATTATTAAAAGAAATTCCAGATCTCATCAGAATGCATAAATAATCAGAACATGAAACATTAGAATTGCAATAAAAGCAGTACACGTGAGGATTACTTACAGTTCTTATGTAATTTACAAGACTAGATCCAAATTCCCAGCCTTCATCTTCTTCGCAAGTCACATTACCACCTTCTTCAAGATCCATGGCGTTTAGTGCCGAGGTGTATAAAATAACAGCGTCGTAAAGTAAAGCCAGATGAAAGGTCAAAGCGTTATCTGTGATTGCGTTCTCTATACGACCCTCGGACAATTCGACCACTTTCTCATTTACAGATTTAATGAACGTTTGAACAGATTCTAAACTGGGGTCGAAAAATCGTATACCTGTGATTAATTCAAAGTCAATATTTATAATAACATTTGTACGTTGTCTAATGTAATAAAATTTTTAAGACGATCTTTTAAAAAAAAAATGTATAAACGGTTCTGTTTAATCGCTACATATTATAAAACAAAATCCTCTGCCACATCTGTCTGTCTGTTCGCGATAAACTCAATCTACTGAACAGATTTTTATACGGTTCTCACCAGTAAATAAAGTGATTCATGCGGAAGGTTTAGGTTATAATTTATATAGGTATTTTATATTATCAGCCCGTCAGAATAGAATAAATTTAGAAAGAAATACTAAATCAAAGGAGACATTACGATATGAATTGCCATTATTTGATTTTTATGTGCAAAAAAGAAGTAACGAGAAAGGGATCACTAATTATCTACAACAACTCGTAGTAACCTCAGAGCATGTTCCTAGTAAATCAGCTGGAAACGCGAAAAAAATTCACTTACTTTTTCACGCCTTTACTAATCAACCAGAAAATAGTACGAGAAAAGGGTAAAATCTAAATGAACACGAGCGAAGCCACAATTAATAGCTAGTAATTTTTTTTCCGAACTTGTTGTTTTCGCAAAGAGATCATTTGGAATTGGCAATATACACGGAGAGAGGGGTGATCGCAATTTGATATTTTTCAGTAGTCTTTGAGTAGTTTGCAACACGCATGAGCATAACATACAAGTACCTGGACGACAGAGCCTAGCTCGTTTCTTTAAAAACATTTTTAAATTAAAATAAACTGTTAGGTTTGCATCACAAAATTAGCATGTTATATTAAAAAAATATATTTAAAAAGATATCTCTCTTTTGGTCTCACTCGGATTCGAATTGGGGTTAGAAGGATTTTCAAAGCAGCCGATTTCCATTTGAGCTATTTTTGTTTTGACAGCGGTGGCGAAATTTACCTTTATATTCTAGGTATATTTTTCATTGCCTGAAAACTCAGATAAAAAAGTTTTCTATGAACGAAATCTAGATCGATTTATCGTCCCCGAAACCACCTACATACTTAAGTTTCACGGAAATCGCTGCCGCCGTTTCTGAGATCCTGAATATATAACAATATAAAAATATACAAGAATTGCTCGTTTAAAGGTATAGATATTATATTAGCAATCACCTGTTATATTAGAACCCCCATGTTTGTAAGGTTCGATATCAATTGTTTGGAAATCGGGTGTCATAACAAGGTAGTTATGTTCGTCTGACATGATGCCGACTTGTTGTGCTTGTTCCAAGAGTTGTGGTAAAATTTCCACGTTGCACTCGATTAAATAGTTAACTGAACCAGAACTTTTAACCGTTTTTAATTGTGGTCTAAAATAATAAAAATAAACATTCACTTATTCTCATTACCTTGGTAATTACTTAACATAATTATATATTCCAATTAACTTATTTCACTTGAATATATTACTTTTTCTTTTTAAGTTTCTGTTACAATATTTGTACCTGTAGTCATCTCCATCGGGTAATTGAACGACGTTAATCAATATTTTTTGCCCAGCGTCTAAGTCTTGCATTGTTAGTATATTATCCAAAAATGGTAAAAGTTCAGCGCCTTCATAGATTATTGTGAACTCCTTCCAATCTTTCACTTCTATAATGTCGGTGAAAACCTGAGTAAATGTTAAAACTTTGTTGAAAATACTTTTATTCGTAAGTATTTCTACCTGAAATTTATTTACTTATAACATTACCTGGGAATATGTAATGTGATTGGGGTATAGATTCACGGCTGACCAATTACGATTTTGCGTTTCTATTGGCCGAGTTATTATTTGAGGAATTTCAAGAAAATCAGCTATAGTTTGTAAATGCTGTAATGGATCCTTTTTTGTTGGCCCAAATACCCCCAAAACATTTTTCTGAAATAAATGTATCTCTGCCATAACGTAAAGTAACAATTATGTTTATTTTTGTCAACAATATTGAAATGAATAAATACCTCCAGTAATGAGCAAATGGCGTTTTCCGCTTCTAATATATCTCCAGGAGATGTTCTAACTATATTTCCTATAAATGGATTATCTTCACCTTCCGAAGCCACCGTGAGCGCTACATTGAAAGCGGCTTCTAATAAAAAGGACCCGTCGTCCAATATTGCACCTGAAATAAACACAGAATGAATACAATTTAATATTAAAATCTTCATCTACTTTTATAATTCAGATATCACTACATATTATAAAACAAAATCCTCTGCCATGTCTGTCTGTTTGTTCGCGATAAACTCAAAAAGGACTGAACGGATTTTCATACGGTTTTTACGCACGAAAGGTATATAATTTGACAAAGTTTTTTTTATTGTCAGAGTGGGACAACGTCCGCCGGTCCCGCTAGTTAATTATAAAAACGATTTTATATACATATAAAAGCTGTAGAGACCAAAAGTTAAAAATGTTGTTGATTTATAGAAGAATCATCGTTTAGATGTTGACTCACATGTAATCAAAAAAATCGCAACGTATTCTGACAGTTTTTCCTTAAATCATAAAATCCTCAGAACCATCACAAGTTTATTGTAGATGTAATAATATACAGACAGGCGATTGACCCAAAATTAATGAAAATTCCATTTTTCATTTATGAATTTATGACAACAATTTAAATACTTACCAATATTTCGATCACTATGTACATTCACAACACAATAAACAAATAAAATGTATTTATGAATAAAAATAAAGTTAATCATTATAGATATGCATCTATAATGTTCAATATGGTATTTTTCGTGTATTATATCGTTCACAGTAAACTTGAGAGCTAAATTAATTTCACAAAGCTATCTATGACTGTAATTGTGAGTCGCCCTAAATACTTTTTCTTGTTCCCAATCTAATCGAAGTGTTATTCGTTCTAATAACTAAGTACTAATCTATATTTAGAATCTAGGTGCTGCATTGTAATTCATATGCGTTAGACTGTACCGTGTAATCATGTCAGACAAATAATAGTTATGAATTTATGTTCTATGGTAAGTATTTTACATTATAATTTTAATTTTCACAGTACTCTGCAAATTATAAATCTCAAAGTTAAGACACAAATGTTTAAGTTGCCTCAAGAAATTAGCTGCGGTCTAAGAATTATCAGTCACTTTTCAGGATACAAGTCCAAGAAAGAATATGTAGAAAAATCCTGAACGGATTTCTCATTATTATGGACATTCTCGTGAATTTTGCCTCTCTCGAACTAATTTAGATATGGTATAATTTTTATGTTCACAGTACAGGGTAAGAAGTTATTCAAAATAAATTTTAATATTCTTTAAAGGTGTAATTATTTTATTGTACATAATTGAAGGTGTAGATATAAAAAGACATCTAGATTTTTTACAATAAATCAAGGTACAAAGCATATACAACAAAGCATTAAACTGCACAGACGTCATCTATAGTTTTTAGTATGTACTACAACAACTAGAAATAAGCTTATTATATAGTCGGTTAACGCAGAAAGAATGTACATATTGTCGACTAGATGTCGCTACAATATAAAAATAGAATGTATTTTATATTTCACTTTCAGAATATTTAAGCGCAATTCCATATTTCAATAAAAGTAAATTATAGTACTATTTCTATTAATTCATAATAAATTTCTAATTAATTATAATAAATACGACCAATGATGATGTTCGATTGAATTAAAATGGTTATTTGTAATGCAATTAAATTTAAATTATCCGCAATAGGAATTATATTAAAAGTAATTCACTTTGTATGTATATTTGTATCAAAATTAATGACCAAAAATCAACATTATGGAAAAATCCATACTATATGCATTAACAACAATAATCGAGGATGATTACCAATCACTATACATATATGAATGTGACTTTTGTTTTTAAATTGATATCATTTTTTTTTTGTCATTGATGGCAAACGAACATGTGGGTCACCTGATGTTAAGTGATCACCACCGTCCATGGACACTAACAACACCAGAGGAGTTGCAAGTGCGTTGCCACCCTTTGGGGGAAGGGAGAGGGAGAGGAGAGGGGAGGGGAGGTGGGCCTCCGGCGCTCTCACTGACCGAACGAAACGCGACAATGCAAACACTGTTACTTCACGTCGGTTTTCTATAAGAGGGTGGTACTACCCCGGACGAGCCGACCCATTCATGCTGAACCCAGCAATAGTTTCAGCGTGGCTCTACCACCATCATTATGTTTATATGAAAGAACAATAATAAAATAGATACTGTGTAGCGTGCTGACTATTTATATTGTCTGTGCCTTTTTGAATATGAACGACGTATTCGATGTCACACGGACGGATATATATTTTTTCCTCGACAGACAAGTCCATTATTAAATGTTTTGATTGCAAAGTGCACGTTTGACTTTATCATACATATTATATAGAAACACGCCCCAAAAAATAAACTAAAAACCAGCCTGCCAAAGAGGATGACATACTCGGTAGCTACATATACATTATATTCTACAGTTGGTACCTATTTTAATATACAAGTTTAATAGCCATATAACAATAAAATTATATTGGAAACAAAAAAAGATAAGATAAAATATATACTTGGTGACTTTTTCTTTGGTGACTTTCTTTTTCAGCATATTAGTGTGCAATGCTTCACGATATACTTTAGATCCAAGATTTTGCATGCTCTTTAATTATAAAAATGTGATGAAAAACAATAAATATTTTAATAAGCTGCTTCTTTCATTTAATTAAATTTCATAAGTTTGAATGGGATTTATATATATGAGAATTATAGGATACACGGCTGATAAGGCCGTGTGTGGAGTATTGCTATCATCTTTGGGACGGGTCTGTCAAATACCGGTTGGCCGTGCTAGACTCTGTCGAACACAGAGCTCGAAGGCTCATAATGATATCAGCCGAACTGCAAACATTAGAACATCGGCGTAGGGTCGCATGTTTTGTGGCATTTTATCGGCTACACTTTGGAGAATGTGCACAAGATTTGCACCAACTAGTTCCACCTGCCACTATCACATGCCGTACATACCTCCATCCATTCGCAGTCGACATAACATTTATCCGCACGAAGTACTTTGCATCGTCATTTTTTATGCGAACCGTCTGCGTCTGTTTTACCTGAAGTATGTGATATACCGGTGTTCAAAAGAAGAGTGAATAAGTTTTTACTGGGCGAACGCGTTACATCCTACAACTCGTCCTCACTTTCCATCAGGTGTGACTGACGTTCATTATTAAAAAAATTACAGGCCACGATATACAATAATTTCAATATTCCAATAATTGCATAACTCTTCTTACCCTTATGGGAAATGGCACAGAAGCATATATAAAAACCATAAGCCGGCCTCTTGGAAGCTATTCTTCCAACTACGCGAGAAGACGAGATTATTATTCCTGTTTCACGATCCCTTAGACAATGTATTTGTACTTGTTTTCAACTCTCAGCAGTCACTGGTAATGCGTAATTCACTTAGCAATTTTAAAATCAAACAGTTATAACTACTAGCGTTTTGTATATACATTCATAGTAAATAAAAGACGTAAGGTGGATTACTCGAGAATATGCCTCTTAATTTCATAAAGTTAATTTACATGAGTACAAATTTTATTGTTGAGACAAAAAATAAGGCCAACCAGAAAGTCAGAACACACACCGATGCCCATTTACATATAAATGTCCGCGGGTTGAGCGGCGTTTGGGCCCCAATATGTCAGATGTTTAGCATAAATTTTTGCTGAAATAAAACAGCCGGTCTCGCTCAATGTATGAAGAACGTGAAATATTGTATTGCCTTTTGCCTGTAACATCGGGTCCTACGAACCCAAACATGAATAGACGTTTTTACACGACATAACAATTACTACTGACAATTAGTTCTTGAAGTTTGGATTGTTGCAAATGTTTTTAAATTTCTACCTATAAAGCCTATCCTACTACAAACAAAAACCATAAAGTCATATGCTTTGTTGCCATAATCATTTAATTGTAATATATTAGCAGTGCTCCTGACTTGACATGTATTTGTTATTATTTATTCCTATCTCGATTTGTTGTAATTACTACTTCTTCTAGTGGCGAGTTATGGTAGTTTGAATCTCAATCCTCTGAATACTAATAGAATAATTGTAATCGATTAATAATCATTACAACTTACTATGCAACAGTTTAAGGTACTTACGAGTTACAATGTGATCATTAATGTACAGTCTTTGAAAGTTGGCCGCTGTGTTCACTTCCCCGAACTTCCGGTGAACCAATCCCAGTGGTTTGTAAGAAGAGAGTATAAGGCACTAAGCCTTGTGTTTAATTAATACCGGCTTGACCTGTGTTCTAACTTTTGCTTTTAATGATTACCTACTTTTTTAATCTATAGTAATATTATAAAGAGGTAAAATTTGAGAGTTTGTGAGGTTGTAGGGGTAAAATATCTGGATCTTCTAAACCGATTTTGAAAATTCTTTTACCAATACAAAACTACGTTATTTGTAAGTGTCATAGGCTATATATTAACCCGAAAAATGAAAAAACTTTTTTGTGGTAGTCGGATTTGCAAAGTAAGTCGGAGAAAAAACGGTCGATCGAAAACGTTTCTTACGAACGCTGCCTTAACTATGAGAGATATATACCTAATTAAGTTCGAGAGAAAAGTTGTAGAGCTTGATAATGCCTACAAAAAAGTCATCGACAACATATGTATAACTTTTATATTTAAGTCATAAAAAGTAGTTTTTTTATAGATGTTTACCACCCAACGAAGTGGGCACGGGTCAGCTATAGTTTTAATAAAACTCTTCTGTTTTTTTTTTTTCGAACTGATTAAGCTATTGACCAAGCAAGGTCTTAACAGCTTCACCGGACTACAAAACTCTTCTGTGGTTTTCCAGTCGCTATATCTGACCACAATCACTAGGGTAAAGGATGGCTTATGGTAGAATAGAAATGCAATTATGATAGTGTAATAAATATCAAAATTATAAATTTTTCATGTCCATACTTCGTATATTAGCTTTGAATACAACCCCACTTATCATCGAATGAGAATGTAGAGAAAACTAACTCTATATTAATAGATTTTTATATCATAAGACGCAAACGAACAGGTGTGTCACCTGATGTTAGATGATCACCGCCGTCCATAGACACGGGCAACACCAGAGGAGTCGCAAGTAAGTTGCCAGCCTGTGTCGCAGGGGGACGGGAGGGGAAGAGACGAAGAGGAGATGGGTCTCCGGCGCTCTCACTAACCGAACGAAACGCAACAATGCAAACACTGTTACTTCACGTCGGTTTTCTGTGGGTCGGGAGGTAAGTACCCCGGACGAGCCTCCCATTCATGCTGAAACCAGTAATAGCTTTAGCGTGGCTCTACCACCTACAGATAGATAGCATAAATAAAAATTATAAAAAACTTAAATATAATTTAAAATAATAAAATTTAATTAAAATGTTTGCAGTTTTAATTATATTTTAATACCAAAACAACTAATTAATGTTGTTAAGTTCAACTAATAGAGAATTAGTGTAACTAAGAAAACCTTATCTAAAATTAGAGATCTACAAAATAAGGTAACACGCTCTATTAAAAGCGTCCATAAACTCCATTCATCTATCGGTAAAGTTAATTAGAGGGTGCTGTACCTTTTCATTCCATTCCCATTCATTGGTAAGTCAAGGATTAGGTCGCAGTTCTATTTAATAGAAAATAGCTTTATAAAGAACATTTTCATTTCTTTAATATTTAGCTGTTCGAGATTTTAAAGTGTAAGAAAAATTAAATAAACATTCATTTTTCATGGATGCACTTATAGTTATTACCTTGACCTTATAGTTTGCGTGTAATATATTCGCGTTTAAAATGTAGAAAAACATAAACCACTTTAATGAGAGCAGAAGAACCTTACATATCTAATAATTTTAGTAAAAAAATTAGACAAGCTTCAAAGAGAGAAGAGAGAACATTGTCGAATAGTTTTTTGCATGTGCAACATTAAAATATATTTTAAAATTTGCTGTAAATATTACATATCCTATCGTATCATATTCATATCGTATATTCACGCCATGTATCTAGTAAGATAGAAAATTGAAGCGCGTTCTAACCTGTAAATCTCTACTTTTATTTCAAGCACTAGTTAATTGTAATCATTATTAACCGATTTCAAAAAGATGGAGGTTTATTATAGGTGTTAAAGCCACGCTGAAACTATTACTGGTTTCAGCATGAATGGGTCGGCTCGCCCGGGGTTTTACCGCCCGACCCACAGAAAACCGACGTGAAGTAACAGTGCTTGCATTGTTGCGTTTCGTTCGATTAGTGAGAGCGCCGGAGGCCCACCTCTCCTCTCCCCCTCCCCTCCCTCCCTCCCAAATACATGCTGGCCCTTACGACTCCCCTGGTATTGTTAGTGTCTATGGACGGCTGTGATCACATAACATCAGGTTACTCGCCTGTTCGTTAACCTCCTATGAAATAAAAAAAAACAATTCGATTGTATATTTTATTTAAGAACTTCTTCTTTTTCTTATCCTTGTCCCACCTAAGTAAGGCATAATATGTTTTCCTCCTTCACTCTCCCCTGCCAGATGTCATCTCAGTATTCATACCTTTTACACACATATGATTTTTCGCACGATCCATCCGTAACTTTTGCGGTCTTCCTTTACGCATATATCCGTTCACCTTCATACCTAAAACTTTTCTAGTCCCATGACTTTCATCTCCTCTCATAAAATATACCATGCTAACCTATTACTCATCAACTTCTCTTTTACTGCAAAATTGTCTGTTACCTAAGAATTTCATCATTTATAATTGAATTGGGAAATTTATTTTATAGGAAAGCGGATACTTTCAAACAGGCCCCGTTTTAATTTCACTGCCATTGGGCCTTGGATTTCGCTGATGCAGTATGCATTCCTCAAAATCAAATAGGAAATGTATAGTAATAAAATTTTTGGTAGGTATATGAAGAACTGGTTGGTACTAAGGTATCACACCATAGTTATGTCCATAGATCAAGGTCAAAGACGCTCTGGTGCATTTTTTTACTTTAGATTTTTTTGAAGTAGAATTTATTTTTATTATAATGTTCTTGTTTTCACATAAGTGAAAGTGGCCCTGGCCCTGGAATTCAACTAACATAGACGTACACGTTGTACGTACAATGTTTTGTATGATTTATGTACGATTCACTATATTTTTATAAATAAATATTTTATGTATAATTCCATAGATTTATTAAACTCGAGGTGGCAGTTAAAATGATTTGTTAATGTTAACGCTTCATTTATCACTATAAAATATGTAAATTTTACGACACAACAGGGTAAGAGAACAATGTCAAGGAAGTTTCAGACGCTTATCCTTGATGTAAAGATCTTGCGTAAACTTTTACGTAACATTTGATATAATGTCTTATGTAAGTTCACAATATATGACCTCTATGTATGTTAATTAAATTGGAGTGAGTGCGGTTTATCTGGACTATTCTTGGAAACATCTGAACCGACTTTAACGATACGTTTACAAACATATATAGAGCTCTTCAGAGTTATATAAAGTTCTAGCTGACCCGTATCCACTTCGTTGGGCGCTAAACATTTATAAAAAACTAATTTTTGTGACTTTATATTTGGAGTTCCGATCCGACTACCGTGCAAGACGGACGTCGCGCTCGTTGCTCTCTTCGTTTTCGATACTCGTGATTTAGTGACGTCAGTTATTACTTCGTGAGTGCTCGTTTCCATTGTTCCGATTGGGCACACCTGCGCCGCACACCTGCGTCGCACACCTGCGCCGCACACCTGTGTTACAGGTGGCGTTCTGTTTCCTAGAACTGAGTGAGACCTTTCCTTTCTATTTATTTATTGCTTGATATATTTATTTGTTTACTCTACTTATTTATTTATCTATTTATTTACGTATTTCTCAATTCGTTTCTTTATATATTTATTTACTTTTTGTTTATTTATGAGTCTTATATTATTTATCCTCTCTCTCGCTCACGTATTTATTTACATTTTTCTCCTAATTTGTTTAGTTTTAAACAGCTCTTTTGGTCCGGACTCGGGATAGTCCCTTAAAAACCGTTAAGGCGTGCCCCCCTGCCCCTCAGGCAGGGAGGTTGTTTCGCGACCCCCCGCACCCTCCGGCCTCGGTATGGCCGACTTAGAATTATTAACGCAGTACACTAGGTACTTAGAGGAACAGGGTTCCAATGTAGATTTGAACGCGTCGTTCGAAGCCTTCGTGGCTATATATACGAGGGGAAAGAATGCGTCAAGGTTAGAGCTAAAGAATTCGTTCGCGGTCCTCGAAAACAATTCGGAGTCGTCCTTGGATTCGTCGGATTCACCGCCGAATCCGGCGGATCGAGCCCGTGCTCCCGCGCCAAGCTCCAGCTCGGATTCCG
>MU158800.1:758718-777743 GCA_015888305.1 Antheraea pernyi
ATACACAAGTCCGGCAAGAAAGCTACGCTTCCCGATAGCTATCGCCCCATCAGTCTGTTAGACACGCTAGGAAAACTGTATGAGCGGCTCCTTCTGAACCGTCTCCAGGCTTCCGTATCAGAGTTAGATCTGTTGCCACCTGAGCAGTTCGGATTCCGTGCCGAACACTCCTGCATAAACCAAGTACACCGCCTCACGGAGTACATCTTTTCGAAATTTAATGACGATCCGGATCCCAATACGTGCCCGGTTAATCCTAAACCGAAACGCTCAATAGCAGTCTTCTTCGACGTTGCGAAGGCCTTCGACAAGGTCTGGCACTCAGGGCTCGTTCATAAGTTAATTCTTTACCGTATTCCAGACAGATTAATTCACATAATACGCGATTATCTCTCCGATAGGTCCTTCCGCTACAGAGTGGAAGGAGAACTATCCTCGTCCCACCCGTTACGCTCAGGTGTGCCCCAAGGGTCCATTCTGGCACCCGCGCTCTTTAATCTGATCGTCAGTGACCTACCTACACTCCGGGGGGTGGAGGTAGGTTGTTATGCTGACGATACAGTTCTCTACGCTTCAGGATGGCATCCGAAGCGACTTAGGACACGCATCGAAGAAGCCGTTAGCACACTCGGTGAATGGTTTCTTCGATGGCGTATAGAAGTTAATCCGGTTAAAAGCGCCGCGATAATTTTCGACCCGATTTCAAACAAATACGAACGTAAGATCCCTCCGATCAAATTATATGGGTCGGTGATTCCCTGGGCCGATCAGGTTAAATACCTCGGAGTCACGTTGGATAGACGCCTCACGTTTAATCAACATACTAAAAGAGTCAGGAATAGGGCCGCTATGGTCATGGGTCGGTTACACCCGTTAATCATTTACAAAAACAAGATGTCCTTAAGACACAAACTGACTCTTTATAAAACTTGCATTCGTCCGATTATGACGTATAGTGCACCCGTTTTCGCACATATGTCTAAAGCCAACTTTGTATCACTTCAACGTATTCAGAACCGTTTCTTGCGTAAAGCCACCGGGGCTCCGCGATACGTCCGGAATAAGGATCTCCATAGGGACCTGGAGATGCCTTCTATCTGGGCGTATGTAAAATCACTCACAGATAGCTATTTTGATAAAGCCGAGAACCATTGTAGCCCGTTAGTGGTATCCGCCGCTAAATACAGAATCGTACCGAATGCACCGCGTTACAAAAGACGTCCGCTACATATTTTTACCGATCCTCCCGACGATATAACGGCAGCGAACGATCAGTACCAGCCTGTCTCTCAAAACAGAGCGTGTTCACGCCCACGCCCGCGTAACCACAGATCACGCCGCCGTGGTCTGGGGGTAAATTTCGCTCCCGCACACCAGAGTAGGCCCCCCTCGGCAGCGGCTCAAGCCTAGGTTCGTTCCCTCGGTCTAGTAATGTAATTAAATGGTTAAAATAAAAAAATAAACTAACGAGCGTGAAGTGTCACAAATAGAGGCTATCTCCCAGAGATCTATTTCCCAGTTTTTTTTATTGATAAAATTAAGGTACATGAATAGCTACTAAACAAAAATATAAAAGAAAATCTGTTCATAAACAAAACGAGACTGAACTAATTTATCTTAGCCCATTTACACATGTAGTATATAGAGTTATTACTACTAGTGTTTGTCTAGTGATCGAAATAAGGTTAAAATATAAATATTAATATATCTATATTATAAATATTATCTGTATTGTAAAAATAATGTAGATTGTGAAATAGGAAAATGATAGTTAACTTAATAAACTACTTACAAATTGTTCCCCATAACAAAACAAAAAACTTCCTCAGACAAAAAAATTATAGTGAGAATCTGTTGACAAACGGAGAAGAAAGATGTACTTAACTGTTTTGTCTTATATTATATATAGTTTATTATTTTATACTCTATCGGTGTTATTGCAAAAAAGTTAAATACGTATTGAATACTTGCTTTAAAAAGGTTTCGAATTAAATGCACCGCGGTCGCACAATGTTCGCCATCTTGCTTTCTTCTCTCGCTTTGGTTACGTCAGGTTAGATTTTCCTCCACGTTAAAAAAAAAGGTTAGACTTGCGAAAAGAGATAACGCGAACTTACCTCGGGCGAGCGCGTTGCATTTATTAGGAATCTTTTTTTAAACCAAGTGTTTAATACGTATTTAACTTTTTTGTAATAACACGGTTACTGTCTTTTTTGTAATTTATATTTATTAAGCTCTACAACTTTTCTCTAGAACTCAATCATATATCTCTCATAGTTAAGGCAGCGTTCGTAAGAAACGTTTTCGTTCGACCGTTTTTTCTCCGACTTACTGTGCAAATCCAACCATCACAAAAAAGTCATTTTCATTCATAAATAAGGTGGCTTTCTATTGGTAAAAGAATTTTCAAAATCGGTTTAGTAGGTCCTGAGATTACCCCCTACAACCTCACAAACTTTACCTTTTTATAATATTAGTATAGACTAGTTGCCCGTGCGGTCTTCGCTCGTCTGAACTAACAAAGAAAATGAAATGTTTACTGTCTAACAAGGGGCGTCTATTTACAATAATAACGTTTTTATTGTAGCGTATGATATGTTATTTATATTATATCATTACAGAGTATAAAACAAAGTCCCCTACCGCGTCTGTCTGTTTGTTCGCGATAAACTCAAAGACTACTGAACGGATTTTCATACGGTTTTCGCCAGTCCATAAAGTGATTCATGAGGAAGGTTTTAGTATATCATTTTTCAAGGATTTTTTTTTATTCAGGGCTGGACAACGTCTGCCGGGCCCGCTAGTTATTAATAAAATAATATATGTTTGGTAAATAGCAGCGTAATATTTCAATTGTATATATTGTGCGTATTTATATATTACTAGTATTTATTGATATATAAACAATTATGTATTTTAATGTGCATGTATTATTATTAAAAAGTTTTATCGTGTTGTCGTAAGTAAATGATAAATGTTTATTCTTTATAAATACTTATTTTACCCAATATATAGGAAAGGAATACCCAATATAAAGGAATTAAAAGTAAAAGAAAGAACGCATATATACCATTGTTGGCGTAAATAAACGACCTCGTAAAAATAATATTATGTCATAAAAATATACATTTATTTTTATAGACAGAGGTTGTATACAGAACTTGTACGGCGTAACCTTTCGAGCAGGTACCTGTTTAATGTAATTTGGATCATATCCAAGAAATTAAAATTTTCACATGACTTTATTATTTCATACCGATATAGTATCTATACATATAATAAAAGCGTAACGGGACGAAATCTTAACATTAAATATTTTAAAGAAGAAATACTTGGCGGGGCTTAGAATCAATAACAGAATACATTTCCATTGTTTTTAAAATTTCTGCCTGTCTGTCTACAAACGTAGACAGTGTAGTGTCATGCTGCGTCTCGGAGAACAAAATCGTTCACAAAGGTTGAGGCCAATTAAATCGTCGATGTCGAGTAATACACAATACAATTCTATGATTTTATTGAGCACAGCTAGTATGTTTATTATAATGGAAATGTTATAACTATAAATTATATTAGTTTAATACAATTATATGTAACAACTCCTGACAATTCATAATGTAAGTTTCTTAAAATATTAATTGTCATATTTCTATATTTATCTATCTATATGTATACATATAATAAAAATGAAGTGTCTGTATGTAATATCAAATTTTTTTTTACTAATTGAGTACGAAACGCTACGCTACTGATAACAAAAATGCAATTTTTAAATTTTTTGTCGGTCTGTCTGTCTGTTTGTTCCGGGTAATCTCCGAAACTGCTGGACCGAATTTGACGGGAATTTCACTCGCAGATAGATGAAATTACAGCGGGTTACTTAGGCTACTCTAAATTAGACTAGGTATTAACCGCGGCTTTGTTTGCAATGCTATCTCCAAAACGTTTAGACCGATTTTCACGAAACTTTCACCGGCAGATAGCTGACCTTATAAAAAGTAATTTAGTTTATTTTAATTTAGACTAGCTGTTAATTGTGGCTTCGCCCGCAGTACTATCTTCAAAACGGTTTGACCGATCTTCATGATACTTTCATTAACAGATATCTAACATTATAAAAAGTAATTCGAGCAGTTTTAGTTTATACTAGCTGTTAAAGGTGGCTTCACCTGCAGTGCTATCTTCAAAACAGTTCGATCGACCTTCACGAAACTTTCACTGGCAGATAGCTGACCTTATAAAAAGTAATTCAAGCAATTTGTGTTTATACTAGCTGTTAACCGTGGCTTCACCCGCAGTGCTATCTCCAAAACGGTTCGATTGATGTCTGTAAGAACCTTGAAAAGCTAGATTTAGTAAAAAACCGGCACAATCTAAATACTAGAAACTGGTTGTTCCACGTTTTAGACCTTGTAAAACCGGTAACAGTTTTTTAGGAAATAGTGTTAGATTTTACAACAAAGTCCCAATGGATATTACCGATTTGCCGGATTGCGAATTTAAACGCCATATCGAGCGGGTTTTGGTGTCAAAAGGCTATTATAGAGTGGATCAATATGTGAACGATGTGATGTCTGGAATTGACTCATCTCTGTGCATCCATTAAAAACGTTTGTGACATTTACTATTATATAGAATATATTATTATTCTAAATATATATTTCTTAAAAAGATAAACCAGATCGAGTTTCTTGCCGGTTCTTCTCGGTGACTGGGTTGTTTTCCGAACCGGTGGTAGTTTTGATGTTCATGAGTGCTTTCTTAGGGCCTAAATTGAGTAAAGTGATTTTGGTTTTGTTTTTGAATTTCCATGCAGTCATGTTCCGTATAAAAATTTAATGAACCGGTCGAGAATTACGCTCAAGACATACACTATCCGTGTATAATATTACATCGAAATTGGTTCAGCCATTTTTGACTTAAATCCAATCATACAAACAAAAAGTTTTAACGTTACATTCGTAGCAGCTGTACACAATAACATACGAATACAATACAAATATCTTTATTTTCTAAAATCTTTTACATAATATAGCCTTAACTATGGCCCTAAACTAGGCGATGCCTGTCTCATGGAAGCCTAATGCCTGTTTACAAATTGCCTTTAATTGATGATGGCGCGTATTGTGTTTATGACATTCAGAGGAAATTACATTACAAATACTGTGGGATATTCAAATAAGATCTTCCGACGACAAAACTACAAGATAACTTGCGTCTTAGAAAGAATAAAGTTTACCTTCCTAGAGTTGATCGGTTCGCAAAATGGGTTATCAGGGCTAATAAAATATAATATATTCTTTTTATAAATAAAATTATATAATAAAATATATATTATTTTTATTTGATTACCGTTAAATAATTAGTAAAATTAGTAAAAAAAGTAAATTATAGTAAATAATTAAAATTTGTTTTGAAACAAGAACAATCAAGATCGATTTGATAACATAAAGAAAATTATTGTTTTTGCAATCACAAAAAGGCTATTAATTCCATTATACCGTCATTGTGTTTAAAAATATTACCGAATTAAGGTAGAACATTTTTTGAATTCACGAAACTAAGCTACATTGCAATGAATAAAGTATTAGATATTTATGAGGGGTTCCACGTAGATTTAAAGGTATTTCCATTTTATCCGAAAGGTTATGTATGTTACGGGTAAAGTGCAGAAATCGGTTATTCTACAGACTGTCTCGGTAATATGTCTTTGCACTAGGATTATACGTTACAATGATGATGTGTTGCCTTAATGTCTTGCCTAAGTGCCTTAAGCGCTCGCCTTAGTAGTTCGGTGAAGCTGTTAGGCTTTGCTACGCCAATAGCGTAGTCAATTCGACAAAAAAAAACACTACGAAAATAAGCATTCAAATACAGAAAAAAACCTATATGTATCTATTAGGTAGGTTTTTTTTTCAATTACGTTCAGTTTAAACGTCTTTGTCTGACAATAAAAAATGAACGGCAAAATCATTTAAAGTGAAACGAGAACAAAGAAAAGAAATACAAAAGGCCTTTAAGAAAACGTTAAACGCGAGACATGCTAAAGAATAAAAGTTTTAATCGCATTTTACAATTATTTACAAATAGAAATTCATTATCTGTCTAATAAAAATGTAGTACCTTGTGTTTATTAAAACACTAGCTAATTCCTGCGATTTCGTCTGCGTCCTTTATTGCGACATTTTGAACATTTATATTTATATTTCAGCCAATTTGTAAATAACAAATCATATACATAAACCTTAGTCGTGAATCACTCTACTTATAACCGCATTAAAATCCGCTTAGTAGTTTTTGAGTTTATCGCCAACAGACAGACTGACAGACGCGGCGATGGACTTTGTTTTATAATATGTTGTGATATAAACAATTACTTCTTAAGTTTTTTTTAACTATACCAGGTGAAAGTTTAGACAGTAGCAATATTTATGCAGCATACACTGCACTCGATTCTCGTTCTAAATCAATAAAAAGAATTAGTACTTAATATTCGACCTAATTATCTAGAAAGATACATAAATAATATAACTGACTGGCGTATAAACGGGGTCCTTGGAAATTCAACCTCTATAGTACTGAAAAGGATGATGAAATTTTATATATAGATATGCCGACTTTCCTTCATTCAGTCAGTCATTTGTTCTCTTATCGAAAGTAACGTGAAAATGTTCTCGGCGATTTTTTTTTATTTACGTGGGGAAATCCTTTATGGATACGCCACCCTCTCGGGGGAGAGAGTGGGTTATGTCCGACTCGCACGGACTAAAACCCCACGGTGTGCCGTCCGCCACATGGTAGGGGCGGCCAAGGATCGAACAGCTGTCTTCATGAGAAACCGCCCCTGCGGCAGCCTGGCGAGTGAACGCCAGGCTTCGTCCTACTATAGAGAGACTATTGGGTACACAACCAGTCGTCTCCCCTCGTTAGTCTCACCTGTGCTATGAGGAAATGGGTCCCCCGACCCTCAAAATGTTCTCGACCAGCCTAATCACAGTTTAAAACAAAGCTTAGAAAAAATAAAGATATGTTTAGTAAATTTTTAACAAATAACCGACTTCAAATATACGCAACAGATAATTCTTAACCTAGGTCACATACACACCTAAGCAATGTCTCATCAATATACATTTCCTACTCAATTTTGAAGAATTCCTTGATGTATGTTCAATCGAATATTCATTATTAATGACAATAAGATATAAATCTTTTGAAAATCTCACTTTTCCAATAAAGAAATTACTTTCCAAATCCGTCTATAAATGACTAAGTTTTGAGGCTACTTGCATAGAAAAAAATACAAGTGTATTGAAAACTTCCTCTATTATATCTGTTATGTCTAGGTAACATAAGGAAAAATATAAATATATAGGTATATTTCGCTCACGCAGGCCGGCATGGCAGCAGCGACCGGCGAGGGATAATGCATCTCTCGGTAGTGGCCATTGTTTTTGGATTGTACTGTGCTCACCATCAGGCAGAGTGCAGTCACTTTGCTGTGCTACAATAAAAAAAAACAATTTAAGATACTTATAAGAATGTTTAAGCTTTATTAAAATCTTGACTATATTACGCTGTATTCAGAGAGCCAAAAATATTGACGAGAACTATACAAATAAAGCCAGAATTTTATTAAATTAATCTACAAGCGATTCGTTATTTTGTTTAAAAAATCTATTTTCAAAACTGTTACGTCGTCTTGCGTATATAAAGTGAATTTAACGTTAATTATGCTAAGTATTGCCTTTAACTAAATAATTCCTTATAATTCAAGTAAATACAATAAAGCTTTAACGCTATTACAAACAAAGGCGTCCACAAAGGTCTGAATAAATGTATCTATTAAGAGGTTCTGTTTCCTTTTGCGTTTAAAGAGAAATTCTACTTAAATCTTTAATCAATACTTAGTGTTGCCAGATAAAAATAAATGGAAAGCTACATTACTTTGCTTTCAAAATAGGAAATTACTTTTTATAGCTGAAATGAACATCATCCTTGTAAATGGTTTAGGTACGTATTTACCAACATTCAGGAATTTTCAAATAATAATATCGTTTGCCCGCGACTTCGCTTTTTTTAGTGTAAATTTGTCCTATCCATTGGAAACAGTACATTTTGACTGGTGGAAAGGTACCCTTGTTTTTGATATTTTTGAATTTAATTTTTCTTTTTTTTTGCTCATTTTTATTCCTTACCTTAACTATTATCTGAGTTTAAGCTTAGATGTGACTGGCACAGATTTATAATTAAGAGGATTTCAACGAAATTAAAGATTATTTGTTGAGTCCTTTACTGGTGGGTAAGAAGCAATGGTTATCTCGATGGTTGGAAGTCGTGCACTGTGCGCTTCTCACGTGCGTTTTTTCCGCGTACGACAGGTCTCTGGAATGAACTCCCAGCGGCAGCGTTTCCAGAACAATACAAACTGCCTTTTTTCAAAAAACGAGCCTATTCCTTTCTCAAAGCCCGGCAACGCATCTGTGATTCTTCTCGTGTCGCAGGTGTCCATGGACGGTGGTGATCACTTACCATCAGGTAACCCGCATGTTCGTTTGCTGCCAATAGAATATAAAAAAAAAGTATAAATTTTGTTTAACATTCATTCAACTTTAACTTTAACTTTTGTAAGTGGTAGAGTCATACCGAGGCTATTACTGGTTTCAGCATGAATGGGCCGGCTCGCCCGGGGTTGTACTACCCTCTCACAGAAAACCGACGAGGAGTAATAGTTGCTTCCATGCGTTTCGTTCGGTCAGCGAGAGCGCCGGAGGCATCCCGCCCATTCCCTTCCCCCTCCACTCCACCGTCTCCTTCCCCCCCTTCCTCAAAACACAGGCTGGCAACGCATTTGCGACTCCCCTGGTGTTGCTAGTGTCTATGGCTGACGGTGAACACTTAACATCAGGCCTGTTCGTTTGCCTCCTATGATATAAAAAACATATATCCAATTTATTAGCATTATTAGTTAAGATGAAAACATATGATTAAAAAGTTACATATAAAGAGACTTATTATAATTATTTTATACAAGATTGACGAAGTATTTGCATTTATTCTGTTTTATTCTAATATGTTATCAAACTCAGAAATTATCAGAATAAAAATAATGAGATTTTCTTAATAAAATTAACCGCAAAATATTTAAGTTTGCTGTCGCAAAATGTATAGTCTACAGATGTCATATGCAAAGAAATTGGTTGTCTGTAAAGTCCGTTTACGGACGATAATTTTACGTGATAACGACTCGGACGCATCGGCCGATCGAGAGGAAGAGAGCTAGATGTATCACATGCCGAACGCTTAGGCCGATCGCGCCTCTCTATCGCTCGTTCAGCGCTCTCGCTTGCACGCTCGGCTCAAGCGGAACGTGACAATAAGTCATGCTTTTTCGTGCGTACAGCCGTCGTTCATCGATTTATAAGACGTTATGACGTCAAAAATGGAAGAGTGGAAGGAGAATTGTCCTCGTCCCACCCGTTACGCTCAGGTGTGCCCCAAGGGTCCATTCTGGCACCCACGCTCTTTAATCTGTTCGTCAGTGACCTACCTCAACTCCGGGGGGTGGAGGTAGGTTGTTATGCTGACGATACAGTTCTCTACGCTTCAGGATGGCGTCCGAAGCGACTTAGGACACGCATCGAAGAAGCCGTTAGCACACTCGGTGAGTGGTTTCTTCGATGGTGTATAGAAGTTAACCCGATTAAAAGCGCCGCGATAATTTTCGACCCGATTTCAAATAAATACGAACGTAAGATCCCTCCGATCAAATTATATGGGTCGGTGATTCCTTGGGCCGATCAGGTTAAATACCTCGGAGTCACGTTGGATAGACGCCTCACGTTTAAACAACATACTAAAAGAGTCAGGAATAGGGCCGCTATGGTCTTGGGTCGGTTACACCCGTTAATCATTTACAAAAACAAGATGTCCTTAAGACACAAGCTGACTCTTTATAAAACTTGCATTCGTCCGATTATGACATACAGTGCACCCGTTTTCGCACATATGTCTAAAGCTAACTTTGTGGCGTATGTAAAGTCACTTACCGACAGTTATTTTTATAGAGCCGAGAATCATTCTAGCCCGTTAGTGGTATCCGCCGCAAATTACGAAACCGTACCGGACGTACCGCGTTATAAAAGACGACCGCGTCACATTTTCACCGATCCTCCCGATAAAATAACGTCAGCGAACGATCAGTACCAGCCTGTCTCTCAAAACAGAGCGTGTTCACGCCCACGCCTGCGTAACCACAGATCACGCCGCCGTGGTCTGGGGGTAAATTTCGCTCCCGCACACCAGAGTAGGCCCCCCTCGGCAGCGGCTCAAGCCTAGGTTCGTTCCCTCGGCAGGGAGCCCTTGAGTGCGCTGCTCGCGCGATACAGTGACACACCCATACATCACTGCAACAACATTACACACATCACCTCCACACACGTGCACGCTCACACGCTTACACATAAAGTGGATGGGTTTTTCTTTTTTTTCCCGTATCGAACTGTAATAGTTTAGAATCTTTTCCGATACAAAATACACATAGGAGTTGTTGAGATATGTATGCTTGGTACTCATATATGTTTCAACAACTCATATATGTATGAATAGTTTAGCTTTAACTTAGGTTAGCTTTGATAGGTCGCGAATTGCATGAACAGGCAACAGCCAAGCCGAGGTGTGCCGTGCACCCTTGAGCTGGTTGCCCAAATAAAATCGGCTGAGTGCCTTAAGCGCTCGCCTTAGTAGTCCGGTGAAGCTGTAAAGACCTTGCTAGGTCAATAGCGTAGTCAGTTCGAGAAAAAAAAAAAAAAAATGAACGTCATAAAGCTGTATAAACATATTAACATTACAATAAACAACACATTCAAGTTGAATAATTTGAATATATCATATACAACTTGTTATTTATTCATTAACGCCAAATACAGCGCATCTTTTACGCGATGTAATTTGAAAACTCGTATTAAGTCTACATTCCGAGTCTGTGAATTTATGTGCGGTAGAAGATTGTTCCGCCTGCTATTTATATATTAAGGTATCATATTTCATACGCATAAACATTTTGTATTATTGAAATAGCTTGCCTAATTAACAAATTTTTAATATAATATAATAATTTACAAAAATAATGTATTAAAATTTATAAAAACGAGAAACAGTACAATCACGGTAACGTCAGGATGTTAGTTCTTATAAAAATAAACTATAACATACTGGTACGGTGTAATTATTGCTTGGAAAATAATTCTGTATATGCTTGAAAAAGAAAGTAGACCTTATATCGATATATAGTGTAGTATAGAAAAACAAAGAGGTTATTAAATATTTACCTTCCTAATGGTGGTTAACATTAACAGACACGCTAAGGTTCCCTGAAAACACTATCTTCAGTAACTATACGATTAAAGGAAGCAGAAGAAAACGAATCAATTCTTTCAGAATTGAGGATAATTCAATATTCTTTTTTATATGAATTCTCTTATAAATAGAATCTAAACTGAGTTATCTCTGTTTTTAATACTTGCGAGTACATAATTGTCTGCAGATTCTGTGTGATGTAAGTTACGTGGGTGATTTACTATATCATCATTTAGGACCTTTTATATTCTAGTATCATAGTTTTTGGGGTGTAAGAGGTGTCGAATAACATCTAAGACTTGAGACTTCCAAGCCAACCTCACCTGCACGTGGTGCACCCAGCTAAATAACGAACGAGGCAATGGCGGTGGTAGGGTTTTACAGCCTGAATGGGTCGCAACCACCATGTATATGGCGAAAAAGCCCGTCATAGTGATTCGCTTCTGCGGGTCGCGTTTTGGGATCAACCTTTGCATATCCACTTTTTCCCAGGCCGGCATGACAGCGGCGACCGGCGAAAGATAACGTGTCACTCGGTGTTACTCGGTGCTTACCACCCGCCACAGTTTAATGACGTCGCTGTGCTACAATAAAAAAAGTATAACAATAAGTACACAGCTTATTATTAAGTAAAATTATACTTAAAAAACACTAAAAGAAACAATATAAGTGTCATACATAAAGTATGAACCAAAGTTATCGATTTTATAAATAAGAAAATACATTTTCCGACTCATTAGCGCTTCTATAAATATAACTTTTCGCACTTCGTAGTCGTTTTCTTGTTATTTAAAGCCTCGTCGAAACTTTTCAGGTCAACTTCGGTGAATTTAAAAGAGAAATAAACGATATCAAACTCTTACGATGTGAAAATACAAGACCGTGAAGAATAACTTTGAATTGCAGAATGTATTATAGAATGACATTTATTGTCGTCTCATTATTAGAAATAATAATTAAAAAATAATGTATAATATCGATGTAGGTGTTTAAAAACGTCCGACTGTAAGACTTCTACTCCTGGGAAAAAAAATCTTTCTTTGGGAACGCATGGACGTAATGGACTGGCGTCGGCGTATTCGTGAATTCAGTTTCCGGGAAAACTAACGTTTAGTTCTTTCTTACATACGTTGATACTACAAGAAACATTTCGCAGGTATATATTTCTTGGCGATATTTTCGTTTTCCACCAGCCGATAATGTTATTGAGTTATTAAATGTACACGAGTTTCGATAAAATCACACACACATTTCGAGCTTCGAACTTATGGTCATCGAATCCACCGAATCAATTCCACTGATCAAACCATTCGCCTAACACGACTGTCGCTTCGAAATTCATCGACAAATATTTCTTTTCATTAATAAAAAATATTGTCGCTACGTTCTGCGATATTTAAATCCTATCTAATGTTATAAATGCGATTGTGCGTTTGTTGGTTAGTTACGCTTTCAAACCTTAATTACTCAACCGTTAATCCTGAAATTTTGCATAAACATCGTCAGGGGTATTGAAAAGGACATACGGTAATTTTGATACGAAAAAATTCCTATCCCCTAGATCAGTGGTACTCAACCTTTTTTTTTAAACGGGCCACATACACCTTTCTCTCATGGTGTCGTGGGCCGCAAACTACAAATATTTGAGTATTAAATTTAAAAAAACGTAAACGTATTACTTACACATTAACAAAGTATTATTAACAAAGTATGAAAAAATGGTGTGTGTGCGATCCACACACGATAGAAGTAAATTCAGTAAATCGACAAAAGAATGAGATGAATATATATGACAAGGGTAGGATAATTACAAAGTTTATTTGTTTAAAAATGAATTTATTGTTTAGCACAAAAGATATAAAAATACTCACAAACACTGTTAAATAATAACACACCATACTGACTTCTTACTAAAAAGCTGTAATACGCAGCCGCATAGAGTGTACAGTAGTGTTAGCTCACGTACTTTTCACATATACTAACACACGTTAAATGCTCAAATACAAGCAAGTATTAAACAGTGTGCAATATAAACACAAACCAACATTTGATATCTCGCTCTGGGTCACTAATTTTTCTATTTGTGTCTCTTACCTGTCGTTTTTTCTATTGCATCCAGTTTGAAATCACAACGATTCTAAAGAAGTTTAACTTCAATAAGAAAAATAGTAGTAAAAAATAAAAATAGTAATATTTAATATGTAGTGAAAAATGGTTGTCCAATAAAACTAGCTTGGTATAACCCTTATATCATAAAAACGCATTGCGGTCGGGTTATCTGGGACCTATTTAATTTACTCAGCGTGCTCATAGTTTTTCTGATGGGCGCCAAATTTAAAATAATACAAATAAAGTATAATTGGGTGGGTCAATTGCAAAGACCCGGCGGGCCACAGGTTCAGTATAGTTGCCCTAGATATAGGTCAAATCTAAATTAACGCGACCGAGGCCGCGGATAAAAGCTAGTAAACAATATATGTTTGACGACATGAATAAAACCTAAGTTAATGCACTGTTAACCATAAAAACAATTTCGACATATTATGTAGCTATATTATTCGGTTTGTAGACTTAGAACAAGACTTAATAGATGAATTGTGGGAGAAGAATTGACAAAGCGACGTATGTCTGCGGGTGTTTGACTTTTATCTTTTGGATTGGAGCCAGAAAAGAATTGGTACTAGACTTGTAGTGTAAGTTTAGTTAGTGTCTGTCGTGATAACATTGAAAAGTTCACCTGAAAGTGACTTACTTATTTTTAGTTCTTTTAATTGTGTATGTATTATTAAAGGTAATTAACATAAAATAAGTAATCAAATTAAAAAGTTTCATTTAATATTTCAGAAAAAATATACTTTTATCAATTTATTTAAAAATGCTAAATAAAAATACGTTTTCATGAAATTATTTACTCTCTCAGCATTGAGGATAAACAAACAGCAGCGCACAATGCTTAGAACCCGCGCGCACTGCGGTTTTTTTCCGCATAATTTTTCCGCGAAATTTTTTACATATAAATTTGTATAGATGCGCGCGCACTGCGAGTAAAATTTCGCACCGGATTTAAATCCAATAGGTGTGGGAAAAAAACCGCGACTCATCGCAGTAATGGTCGAACTACGGTGAAGGAATGTCGTCACTGCGTATGTTACATAACAAGGAGGTTGTGTCTTGTCTTGTCTGTGTGTTTCCTTAGTTTTTCTGAACTACGTAACAGATTTTGACAGTTTTACCATTTAGACTATTTTGTTCGCAAGGATTTTATGTATAACATATACATGTATGGAATATTTACATAAAATAGAGAAAAATCGACGTATTCTAATGAAGTCTTAAAGAGCTTTGAGCGCTCTCATTGATAACGGTGGTTAAATCTTTTGAGATATATATAAATAGTATAGGTACTACTTTTTTCCCCTCGAACTGACTATGCTATTGACCTGGCAAGGTCTTTACAGCTTCACCGTACTGTTATAGGTACTATGGAAGCTGTACTATGTATCTTGTACTGTGTATCTGTCTCTATTAAGAATCACTCAGTAATAATTATTTTTTACGCTTTACTAGTTCTAAAAGTAAATACGAATGGTAAAACTTGTAGACCACGATCTCGTGAATGTCACCAGACTTTTATTTATTTTATAAAAGCTGATATTTTTTCAGCTTCTGATAAAGGTAGGAACGATAAGATAGTATGAAAAAGGTAGCAAATATCTATTAATAAAATATCAACTAAAATTTAGAAAATTAAATGTGAAAGTTTTTTTTGTTTTTTTTTTTAATGATATTAGAAATTACGTCATTTATAATATTTATACTTGATATCGTAGCCAACCCCTGCCAAATAAAGTTTAATAAATTGTAATTGTACTCACGTTATACTATCAAAACTGAATTTTAACATCTTACTTGGGTAGCTATTAGAAGATGTTTCCTCAGTAGCTAAATAATTTCGACAGTTCTAACCCTTCACCAGAGAAACATATAGGGTAGCTATAGGCAATACATATCCAAGTAGTTGCAAGTGAGATAGTGAGTTAGGTATTTTGCAACCTTACATTCTCCATCTTCACAGTTACTCAGTAAATATATTATACTAGGGGTACACATTTTACTATTATTGCTTGTGCAGTTCATAAAATAAGTGTAAATTAGTTTTCACAAAGCATCATCATGAGAGACATATTCATATGTGGTATTTGCAAAAAAAAAAAGTAATGTTTTCTTAAGAAACATTAAAAAATGTAAAATCGTTACAAAATAATACAACTAATAAATATCAATATAAAATAAGGAAGGTCTGGCATTAATTGGCTCTTAGACTATTCCGAATATTTTACCGCAGTGCGCGTACCATCTATTGCTTATTTTTTTCCGGTGCGGTTTTTATTCCGCACCACAACTAGTGCGCGCGGGCACTTACTCTTCGAATTTCGATACTCGTATACAATAGAAAATATATATAATATTATTAAATAGCTAATATTAAATAGCCATCGTAAGTTATATTACATGGATTTTTCACTCCTAAATATTGTAAAATAATTGATTCTTAACTTTACACAAGCACTATACACCACTTTACTATTCATACAATTTCCGAAAATGTTTTGGTTACGACGAATGTTGTTGGTAATTTTATCGACACTGGCTTCCTTCCAACATGGTACTGTCGTCGATGCGATCCATGTTGATCGCATTTCATAGATATTTACTTATATATACATAACAATCGTATTTTAGATACCACATTTTTTTTATATTGTAGGAGGCAAACGGACAGATGGGTCATCTGATGTTAAGTGATCACCACCGTCCATAGACACTTGCAATGCCAGGGGAGTCGCAGGTGCGTTACCACCCTTTGGGGGAAGGGAGAGGGAGAGGAGAGGGGAGGGGAGGTGGGCCTCCGGCGCTCTCACTGACCGAACGAAACGCGACAATCCAAACACTGTTACTTCACGTCGGTTTTCTATAAGAGGGTGGTACTACCCCGGACGAGCCGACCCATTCATGCTGAAACCAGTAATAGTTTCAGGGTAGCTCCACCACCTACTGCATACGCTATTGTGAAGCGACCAGTTCTGATAAATCAAGAAACATTAAAATACGCTATATGATACAATAATTACATGCCTATTAAGTACTTCGGGTGAGAAATATAAAATACATACACCTATCCTTAGAAATAGACACAAAGACGAAAAAAAAAAGTCTATGGTGTAGCTTGTGACCCACGAATGCCCTTGAAACTCAAGGGGAAGGTAGAGAAGGGGAGGGTAGGTTTTCAGTAGTGGTAGAGCCACGCTGAAGTTATTACTGGTTTCCACATGAATGGGTCGGCTCGCCCGGGGTAGTACCACTCTCTCATAGAAAACCGCCGAGAAGTAACAGTGCATGCATTGTTGCGTTTCGTTCGGTCAGTGAGAGCGCCGGAGACCCACCTTTCCTTTCCCTATCCCCTTCCCCTAACCCTTTCTCTGATACAACTAAGGATAACCAACAATTCATATTTATATATATCCTATGGCATTTTCGAGATTATGTCATTTATATAAATTTACTGTTTACTTCTTGAAACATTATTATCGGTGTATTACAACATTATATATTACAGAAATATAACAAACAAAATATATTAAGAGAATTATTTGTTTTAAATATTGATAACATACAAAATATTACGAATCCTATTTACTCGTATAAACTGCTATATAAAGATACTTATTAATTAACTAGCGGGCCCGGCAGACGTTGGCCCGCCTTAATTATAAAAAAAAACCGTGACAAATTATATACCACAACGTTCCTCATGAATCGCTTTATCCACTGGTGAAAACCGCATGAATATCCGTTCAGCAGTTTTTAGTTTATTGCGAACAGACAGACAGACAGACGCGGTAGAGGACTTTGTTTTATACTATGTAAAGATGTGAGAAAACAAAATAGATTTATATGATTTTACAAAATATCAAACGACCGTATGAAATCTTCAGAATAGAGATGTGTTTTCCTTTAATAAGGGTTTCATTGTTCAGAGTCAAAGGGTGGAATGATAGTGGTGTGAATAATAAAAAGACAATTTGCGTTTCACGATGCGAGTCCTAGTCAAAGTTGAACGAGCATCTAGCTTTAGTCTGTACGCTGAAGCAGGCGACGCGACATGACGTCATGAATTATCCCAAAGGTTAAAATTTTTACTCATTTTTCATTTAAGTGCAAGCTACTTACGTCACAAACGCTTACTCGAAACTTTTATCGCTGTTATTTATATTGCATGCCACGCGTCGTATAAATCGTGAAATCGTATTTAGGAGTTTAGTGGAATGACACGTTATTTTTTCCTAATAGATGGCGGTCAACATACAAGGATAAACAACAAATCAAATCAAATCAAAAATACTTTATTCAGTTTAGGCCTACACTTTAGCACACAACACTAGGTTACACTTTAAAATTTTCATAATATCTGGAAGCCATAATAATATCTCTTTGACTTTTAAAATACTAGTGGGCGCTGCGGACGTTGTCCCGGCCTTATAATAAAAAAAAACCTTGAGAAATTATATACTAAACCGTCCTCATGAATCACTTTATCTACTGGTGAAAACCGCGTGAAAATCCATTCAGAAGTTTTTGGGCTTATCGCGAACAGACGAACAGACAGACGTAGCAGAGGACTTTGTTTTATAATATGTAGTGATAAACATTTCAACAAAATTAACATTATAAATATCATCATAGATGTTCCTAAAGTTACTAATGATAACAATGACGAATGTGATACATAATCTCCGTTAGTTTTATTAAAATTTGTTTTGTTAATCTTTCCATAAGGTGCTCTTAAGCTCGCCAATGTTATGTGCATAAATGTTAAACTGTTCGGGCGGGTGTCGGCACGCATGCGCGCCAAGGCATCTGCGCTCCAACCCCGCGGCCGTCAGCTTGCCGACGCAACACGCGGTGACGGCCGCCCTTAACTCAATCGGCCTAACAACACCATATAATACTCGAATACGAATCGATATCCTCGATTTACAACACTTTATCAAGACAAATCACGTGCCAAAAGTATATTATAACAATGACTTAAAAACTCTTGTAGTCGCCTGTTGACATTCGCGGTTTTGCAATAACAGATTGTAAAAGATGTGAACTGTAGTTAGTGTTAGTGGGTGATGTGAGTGTTTGAACTAACAATTTAATTGGTGACTACACACACATACAGATATTCATGTAAATGAGATTCTATTGTAACTAACAGGTGCGTATTTCACAATATCTAAAAGTTTTCAGTAATTTTGATTCAACATTAACGATGGATGCACAAAATGAATGAACAAAATTAAAATATTTGTTGTCTGGGTTTTTATAGTGTTATATAGGTTAAATATCAACCGGTTTTGCCATAGGAGCTAAGTAATAATAGTAAAACTTAACGGAGGTAACTTTAAATTGTGTTATGGCGACTGATTAGTAATTGTATTATAATAGAAAAGGTAAGACAACTCACAATTAAACCTGATGAAATACATATTCTCATAAAATAACTAAAGCATATACAAGACAAATAATTCGTGGGCATCCTAGTGTATATATATCTTTCGTTATTAAACTACAGCAATAATAGGTATTATTACAACCCACAGATACATGTTATATATATATATATA
>MU158800.1:785741-817607 GCA_015888305.1 Antheraea pernyi
TTTTTTTGAAAATGTAATGAGTATAGTGGGTTACAATTAAAAAATGCCTTCACAGTCTTCTTTGTAGATCTATGGAAGGGGAATATCCCAACATACATTATTTTGTTATATTTCAAAAGGATTAGGCAGCGTTTTCGATGAAAACTCCTAGGCGGCTTAACTTTTTCCGACATGTCTAACAATTATCGTTATATTCAAAACCCAACCCAATACGTCTAAATTGTATGTTACCTTTTTTTAGAACATTAGATATATCACAGACTTTTTTGTAGATCTATATTGTCTCTGTTGTTTCATTATTTACACCTGGCTAAAAAGAAAAAGAAAAATGTATCATGTCATTGTCATTATATTAAGTCGTCAATACATTTTGCAATGGGCGTCACTTTTTTTATACATACAAAAGTAAACCTTATTACATTTACCCAACATATATTGTTATATCTCAAAAGGATTAGGCAGCCTTTCGATGAAAACTTCCAGACGCTTAGAATTTTTCCGACTTGTCCAACAATTATCATTATATCTCAACCAATCTATATGAAACCTTGACAAATTTATATACTAAAACGTTCCTCATGAATTACTTTATCCACTGGTGAAAACCATATGAAGATCCGTTCAGTAGTTTTTGAGTTTATCGCGAACAGACAGACAGACAGACGCGGCAGGGGACTTTGTTTTATACTATGTAAAATAATGATATGGAAGTATATAAAGCCCTTCTTCTTTACTCAGTCGAATTTTGTGTGCACTTATTTGAGAACGAAATAATCGAAAAATGTATTAACAAACTTTTAAAAATTGATGACTTTATGTATCTGTCATCCATTGTTTTACAAGAAATATTCCATAATTTTATCATATTTTTTTGTTTCTTTGTTTTATATTCTTATAAAAACTGAGTCGTTTTTTGAACCTCAGTAAAATTTTGAGGGATCCATCGTGAACATAGTTGTTCAAAGCTAAATGTTTTTGTATAATTGATATTATCTGACACACGTTTACGCTTTAGGATACCCGAATCTCATGATAGGTCACATGGCCGTATGTTTCTATCGTATGGCCTAGGACATTGATTTTTTTTAAATATATTATAGGGGCAAACGAACGTACGCGTTACCAGATGGTAAATGGTCACCACCGTCCATAGACACTAGCAACACCAGGGGAGTTGCAAGTGAGTTGCCGGCCTGTGTTTGAGGGAGGGGTAAGGAGGTGGGTATCCGGCGTGCTCGTAGACTACAACGGTAGACGAACGACCATCATGGAGATTGACATGACCGGGTTGGAATTCGATAAACATATATAAACAGTCGACTTACATGGTGCTTTATTGCCAAAAGCAATTTGAACGCGAACGACACTGCTGAGGCGTCAAAGTACTCCTACAATCGCAATAAATTATACATAACATTTTCACGAATTAACTAAATGGTAACATATACACGCAACAAAAATGGCGCCAAAATGTAAAATGAAATGAAAACAGATGAAACGATTTGCATCCTGAAGCTAAAGAGTTCCATTTTCAAATGTCGTAATAGTTTTTAAATAATGTAAATGGCTAGTTTCATTATTTATTAACCGATACGAAATACATTAAGAGTTATTGAGGTATGTATGTTTGGTACACATATAAATTTCAATAACTCATATAAGTATGAATATAAGCTTAGCTTAGGTTAGCTCACTTAGGTCGCGAATTGCATGAACTAGGCAACAGCTCAAGCCGAGGTGTGCCGTACACCCATGAGCTAGTTGTTAAAATAAAAATGGCTGAGTGCCTTAAGCATTCGTCTTAGTAGTCTGGTGATGCTGTTAAGGCTTTGCTAGGCCAATAGCGTAGTTAGTTCAAGAAAAAAATCTATTATATCGTAGTTTATTCCATGATATAATATTAGATTATATTACTATTTCGCTGATTTTGTTTCAGGATGAGAGGATCCAATGCGATTTTCTTTATATTATTTTTCGGTCAACTTTCAGCTCTGCCAGACACTATACGAATAGGTGAGTAAAATAATTATAATTGCATTACATACTTTTTGAAATACATATATTATCAATATTTTAATCACAGTTTTATATAGTTTCGTAACTCATATAAGTACCTAAACAATATAAACGATTAGCAATTACATATAAAAGAGTATGCTAAGACGGTTTATCAGAATATATATTCAATTAACAAATCCCCTTAATACATTCGACATGTCTCTAACGCCATCTATAAATCAAATGTCGCACTTCAAAAGAAACGAATGGACAGTATGACAATTGTCATAAATGAATGTTGTAGATTGCTAGAATAGTTGAATTGTTATACTTGAAATATGTAATCAGCAATGTTTCCCTTAAAAATAATCCATTTTATTTATTACCTATTCACGAGAACTGGTATTATGGTTAACGAACATAATCTACTAGACTTTGTTCACGGCTTCGCTTGCGTTCAAGTAGATTTTGAAAATAAAATGGTACTTCTTAAGAATTTTTAAAATTTGTTAAGTATTATTTGAATTTATCCAAAACAACCAAAAAAGCTAATCTTTTCTCTTTATAATAGTTGTTAAGAAGTTAAATGCAATAATTCATATAAGCAATTAGTTCATAAAACAATATAATACAGTTCAAAATTTTATATACAAAGAAAAGATGAGGCAATTTAGTGCAAATTGTATTTAAATCCTGAGCTTAATAACTCCAGTGGATTCAATTACAATAATCGATCAAAGGTAATCTAAAAGTAATTAGTTGTATGTCTTCCATTTAAATTGCAAATTAGAGTTCTGGAATACTGTCTTAATATAACATAAGTTTTTTGAAATTGTTTCTATATCAGTATCGCCTCTTGAACATAAATAAATAAAAAAGTGTGTGTGTACTTATGTACAAGCGTTAGAAGTTATATTTCTTTGGCGAAACAAGATCAAATTTTTTTTCAAAAATTGTATATTTCGCCTTATACTACGTTTGTAGAAAAAACGACACTAACAATAGTGAAAGTTGACTATAGCTAACTTCAGGGTGTCGGTTTTTCGTGACGGTGTGCGCGCACAACGTAAAAATTTACTCACTCATTTCCCTAACGCGCCAAAAGAAGTATGTATAACTGCAAAAAAAAATCATACTAAAACTTATCTACGTATTTTAATTTGTCTTCAATCACAAACTTTAACGAGAATATTTATAGAAATAACATGAACCTAGTTGCAAACGCAAATTCTTTAATTACGTTAGTATTACTTATAAATTCGTGTTTTTTGTCATTATATCACAAAATTATGGACAACCTCATATGCGTATTATATGCGAACGTGGAATAAGGAGAAAGGAAGGGCTGCTAAGGTACACCATCTGTTGATCCGTATCTCCATACTTATTGAGGATCAGTAACTACGTGAAGTTATCATTCAAACAACCATGCGTTTATTTTTAGCGTAGCGACCATAAATATATAAAACTTTTTGGAGTTTCTGGCGGGATTTTGGGATGTCATGTCTTTATATTTTATTAATAATCTTGTGTTATTTGGCTCTATATTGGTGTAATGTTGGTGGTGTTTTACATAATATAATTGTTATTGTGCATAAGTGAAGTGGATCTAAAATAATACCACGGAGCATGGATTCTGACTTGCCACAAGAACTCCCTAGAGAGTTCTAACAAGATGGCCGCCATCCTGTTAGTTAATTGAAATGATCCCAAGAAACTTGTAATAAATAACACTCGATAACGGCAGTAATAATCTACTAGAAGATTGGTTACCAAAAAAAAGCTTTTTAGATAACTGTACATTACTAAAACAATCTTACACTATCTAGGTGGTCTCTTCCATCCAGAAGACGATAAACAAGAAGTAGCATTTCGATACGCCGTGGAAAGAGTCAACGCGGACCGTGTGATTCTGCCGCGAGCAAAGTTACTCGCTCAAGTTGAGACTATATCGCCTCAGGATAGTTTTCATGCGTCCAAACGAGGTTTGTCTGATTTTCATATTTAACACAAGTCCTTTTTTTACAGAAAAAACTGTCATGAACACATTCTTTTAGTGACGATTAAACGTTTGTAGAATCGTCATCTAGAAGAAACGTTAGGAATATTTTTTCAGTTCTATTACCTGTAAAAGAATCGACACCATATCTATTTTTGCTATAAAGCAAATGTATTCGTACAGCTAGATTTCAGGATCAAGAATGTAATTTGTAATAACAGACATTCCAGGTTAGTCCTCATCACTCCTCACAGATGGCATCATATTATGGCTATGTTCAGCACTACACTCTTTCGATGTTGCTTATTGATTGATATGCTATCGCGAAGAAGTACACGGTAGTGGTAGTAAAAAGTTCCCTAGCTGACCACCCTCGAGATGAAAATCTATCATCAAACACCTACGAGTGTGTTCCGGCAACTTCACTTGAGAGACAACCCTTCTAGTTTTAGCGTGTTCACCGTGATGTGAACTACGTCCTTACCTAACATCAGGTGAATGTTAATCAACCAACCAACCAACCAAAACCATAGAATATTTAAAATAATAAAATCAAGGGAACAGCAATGCCTATTTACTAATTTATCCCATAAAAAAATGATTTAATATTAAATGATGAAACTCTCTCGTTTCAGTGTTTATTATATATAACTTACGAGACATGAGTCACTATTCGCTTATTCTCATTTTATAGTATTTATATTAATTTCTATGTTAAGAATTCTATGATTTTTATATATGTCATAGCAGACAAACGAACTGATGGTTCACCTGATGTTAAATGATCACCACCGTCCATAGACACTAAAAATACCAGTGGAGTCGAAAGTGCGTTGCCAGCCTGTGTTGGAGGGAAAGTGCGGGAGGGAGGGGTGAGAGGGGTGGTGGGCCTCCGGCGCTCTCACTGACCTAACGAAATGCAACAATGCAAGCACTGTTACTTCACGTCGGTTTTCTATGAGAGGGTAGTACTATCCCGGACGAGCCGACCCATTAATGCTGAAACCAGTAATACCTTCAGCTTAATATATGATACAACGTATATAGGTATTTTTAAACAGCGACTGTGCAGGAATTCCATATAGTTTAAGCAAAAAGTAATTTTGTTACTAGTGTGCCACCTGCTACGAAGCGGCGTAGCGGCCATATTTGGTCCCCAGTCAGCCCCTGCAGCGGCCCATGTTCAGTCGATATGCGACACAATGGAACTACCCCATTTAGAGACCAGATGGGATTACCGCACCCGACGGGAATCTTGTCTTGTAAATCTTTATCCACATCCCGCAGCTCTCAGTCGAGTAAGATCTTTTCTATTAAACATCGTTAAAATAACAACTCATTACTTGATTTAATGTCGTGTTAACTAATATTCTACATCCTGCCATACTTATGTGGAACGTATATGGTAAGAGACACGATAAGATCTGCAATAGGAAATCAAACTAAAATAGTTTGAACACTTACACGAACAAAAATTGCACACAATTTCCTCAGCAATAGAGTGGTACTAAACTGGAATAGTATTTACTAATTCAGTAAATTGTTTTAAAAACCTAAACTAAAGTTAATTAGTTAACATCTATAGCGAACAAAAATCCAAAAATTTCGACACTGTGTTACATAGACATATCAGCAATTATACTGCTCGTCTATTAACAAATAAGTATTTTGCATATGATTTTCTCTCGATGTTTAAACTATAGGAATATTGATATCTCAAGAAGTTAACGTTTTATCAGGGCATAAAAAGCCATCTTCTACATTACGCAGTCAAAATACAGAACATCGACCAATCATCGTATTCCTACTAAACAGGTATATAGTATAATTATATACGCGTATACGCGAACTCTGTCTCCTCAAACTGTAATATAATTTATTCACATACTTATTAATAACTTTTAATTCCTATAATAAATTAATAATTAAAGTAGTAATTAAAGTACTATTTCTTTCAGTGATCTTGATTTTTACAGAACAAGAAAACATATAAGGCAAACTACTTATCTATGTTTCATAACTTCTTATAACCGAGTAACTCAAATGTATGAAACATTTTTATTAGAGACAAGATGAAATTGTGAACTTAACCGGAAGACTGAACTTCCGCAATTAAATCGATCAACCCATTTGTAGCTACAATATGTACAAAAAGTTGACTAGACACCCTTTGAATTTGAAATTGATGAAAGCATAAAGACATATACTAGCTGTATACTAAAATACTAGATACATTCTTGATCAATTATTTATTCTAAAGTTTTTAGAAGTATACGTAACTTCAATTTTTACCTGATTTATATAGACAGTATTAATTTCTTCAAAACAAACTCATCTACAGTCTGTATGTAATGTATTTAATGGTGTTCTAAATCTGTAAACATAACCTTAACATTATAGTTATTAAATTATTATTTATTGAATATCTTATTAAAAAGCACAATCATTATGTACATCTATGGACATCCATTACAGTACAAACAAGTCAATCGACAGACCCTTTGACTATTTACGTACTAACGTAAAAAGAATTACAAAGGCCATCCCAAAAATAAATTTATAAATTAACTAACCTTTTTCCGCGACTTCGCGTTCGCGTGGAATAGTTACTTTGGGCTAACGCTAACACGCGGCGGAAGCTCACAAGAGGAAAAAACCCCAATTTTGAAACATTCTTTATTAGCGCTCCGCTCCTATTATTCTTAGCGTGATGATATATAGTCTATAACCTTCCTCGATAAACGAGCTATATAACACTGAAAGAATTTTTCAAATCGGACCAGTAGTTCCTGAGATTACCCCCTACAACGTCACCAACTCACAAACTTTACCTCTTTTTAATATTATACTATTAATAATGAATTATTAGTATAGATAATGAATTACAATTATCCATATGAAATTGTAAAATTCTAAATTGTTATTATATATTATAAAAATATGTTGGCATTTTAAGGCGTATGTAGATCTCGTGAGAGCGTGGGGTTGGAGATCATTCACAATAGTATATGAAAACAGCGATGGCTTAGTTCGCCTACAAGAACTGCTTAAAGCGCATGGCCCATCAGAATTACCTGTTGCAGTGAGGCAACTGCCCGACTCTCATGATTACAGGTATTTTGTATTTAGATGAGAATCTACCATATAAGTAAATTTTTGTTACATAATTTATTTTTCAAGAGTATGCTTCTTAGCTTATTATTATTATACCCTAAATCTTTGTGATCTATGAAACAAATTCTAAAATCTACAAAAAATATTTTAGCAATATAAAGTGCATCACTTAATAATATTTGTTAATACTTACCCAAATAAAAAAACATACGAACTGTATTACAAATATGACTATTAAGTTACTGCAGACGGGGTCAGACCAAGGATTAAAATTGTTTGGTGGTGATCATCAAATGTGTGATATAAAATCAAACTACTCTACATTCCACAAGTGAATTTACATTATAGGGCTTGTATTTCTCTTTTTTTGACAAGTGCTGTGCCATCCGGGGTTTTTAATTTTTGACAAATGAATTAGTTACCAGTAGCCAATACCAAAATAATTAACAATGAACCTAATGACCGATAATAAGTCGTTGTAACTTGTGGTAATAAATTATAATACTATTGTTGTGAGGTTATATTTATATTTCAATTATTCAGTATAGTACAAATAAGATTTCCATTTTCTCTCAGGCCACTATTGAAACAAATAAAAAACTCAGCTGAATCACATATCGTTCTCGATTGCGCTACTGAACGAATAAGGGATGTGCTCCAACAGGCACAACAGATTGGAATGATGTCGGATTACCACAGCTATCTTATCACTTCTTTGGTAAGACTGTCGAAAAAGTTAGAACGTAAAACTTTTTCTCCGAACGGAAAAGACTTTCTATGATAACTTTCGCAGGATTTACACAGCGTTGATTTAGAAGAATTCAAATACGGAGGTACCAATATAACGGCACTAAGATTACTTGATCCTGAAAGGAACGATGTACAAAGAGTTGTACGAGACTGGGTATACGATGAAGCGAGAAAAGGCCGAAAGTTACAACTAGGACATACAACTGCCAAAGTAACTATTCTTATTAGTATCTTCATTTGAAAAATGTATTCCATTTCTTGACTGATTAACTACTTTTGTTTATTTTACAGGAAAATATGACATTTATAAAGGTAAGAGATACTTTTTTATATCAGAAAATAATGTGAAGTTATATAGCGTATAGAATAACCATAGTAAGTTCTTCAGTGGAATTTACTTTGCACTTCCGTCTAAGATTCATTGGCCTTTGCTACGTTTTATTGTAACAACAAAAACGACGGTTGTACCCGTCATTGTCAGACCATTTGAACCTGTCGTCAGTTGTGGGTTAACACTATTACTACGTAGCTGTTTTAAACAACCAAACGGGTTCAACCGCCTTTCTTTGATGTTTAATTGAGACGTGGCATGGGCCATCACTTCCGAACAGAAGTGCCAACTAACGTCCAATTAAGTACTTAATAATCGATTTGCGAAGAGTAACGCCTTCATTAATCAGATTAACATACAGTGTAAACTCTTAAATATCTTAAATAAGTTCAATTTGGTTGATTTACCACAAAACCATTTATTTGTTCTCTTATCCTCCGTATGACGCAAACTCTTTATAATGAAAAAGAAATGCTCGGTCCCTTGTAATTCGTTGTAAAGGCTTTAGCAGAAGAACACTGTCTGCAATGTTTGAATAACCAAAACAATATTGAAGCTGTACTACTTTTGGCGCGTTAGGGAAAAATGATGAGAGTAAATTTTTACGATGCGTGCACACTGTCACGAAAAACCGACACCCTGAAGTTATTACGATGCGCGCGCACACCGTCACAATAAACCGACACCCTGAAGTTAGATATAGTCAACATTTTGTTTCTTTGTATTTGTTGTTTGTATTTCTTCGTATTAAAACTGTCAATGTGTTAAATACCTTTTTTCTATTGTTAGTGTCGTTTTTTCTACAAACGTAGAAAAAGGCAAAACATAAAATGTTTGAAAAGACTTTTATCTTGTTACGCCAAAGAAGTATAACTCCTAACGCGTGTACATAAGTGCACACACACTTTTTACAAAGTAATACAAATGTGATAACCAAAATCTATAAACGTTACTACAATGAAGATTTAACGTTTAATGAAGGTTTATAATTACATTGATTTATACAATTATTCTTTGCACATAGACTGAAACAGCATTGATGTATGACGCAGTGCATTTGTTTGCAAAAGCTTTGCATGATCTGGATACATCGCAACAGATTGATGTGAGACCACTGTCCTGCGAAGCTGAAGACACTTGGCCACATGGGTACAGTTTGATAAATTATATGAAAATTGTAAGTCAACTCCGCATTCATATTAATTCATTATTTCCGCGCGTTAATATTCTTTACTTAACAAAACAGTTTCATTAAACAATTTAGAGATAATTATTTTGCTAATAAGCAAACAGTATTACATCGAAATGAATATAATAATAGGAACGAGGACTGAAGCATTAACAACTTAAGCGTTCGTGAATCAACTAAAACCATTTAGAAGTCCACTGTAGAGACACAAAAGCAGCTTAATGTAAATCTAAAAGCAAAATATTCTTTTATATGATTCATATATTAGAAACAGAAAGCCTAGAGGTTATAGGTATATAAGTTTGAGGCCTAGCTGGTTTTCAAAGGCGGCAATACGCTGACGCTAGGTCATAGTTTTACTTTTTTATGGTTAAGGTTTTTTTGTACACTTATACTATGGCAATAAATATATTTCTTTATTTCTTTCATATAAAATAATTGTAAATTTGCTTGAAGTGATTCAGATTTTTTTTTCCAAAATCCAGTATCCTAGTATATTATATAGGCATTATTTGCAAATATGATATTAAAAAATATGTCTATCTATATGCCCGCATTTAACTATATATAAATAAAACACTTGGTTTGTCAGATCTTCATGAGAAATTTTGTATATGAAAAACGTATATCGTATAGGATGGTAGAATTGTCAAATATTATTGTAGAAATTGTAAAACATGAACACACAACATATTTTATTGTAAACCGATTTTAATGAAATTTTGTACGGGAACGGGAATATACTTCATTCCGAAATTTCCAGTCTATTTCAATGTCATTGTCAAATGGTTAGGTTGCAAGAGTTGTCAGTAATACTTTTATTAATTGTAAAAACATGATAAATGTAATAGTTCTAGAAAAAATAATTTATATTTAAGTAGTGTTTATATTTCGAAAATAATTACTACATTAAAAGCTTGTCCCGTGAGCACTATCCTTGATTTCAATGACATTTTGTACACAGGGAAGTGTACTCGTATATCATTCCAAAACTGATAGTCTATTAAAATTAGCAGCAACGTAATTATAATTATATTATAACATTATTATTGTTTTTATTTTCTACGGAGAGACGGGGCCTCGTTATGTGTGTTCTACCGTTTGTATAATGGGTTGTGTTCCGAAGAATTGTTTAACATTATGCCTTTAGCTGCTTTCCACCATCGCACTGCTCATCATCGGTAGGGAACTCATCCCCACACATTGGAATCCAATATAATTAGATACTGCATAAAAAAACGCAAACGGAGTTATGAGCAGTCACAAGTTTTCTATATAAAAAATACAAACGGTGCCTACTAAAGAAATCTCGAAAGAATCTATACAAGCTTACGAGCTTAAAGAAGATTACAAGCTTCACGAACATTCTTGTCGGTTCTTCCCAATTACAGGGATATTTTCCGAAACGACTGGTAGCTTAAGCGTCGGTAAAATACTTCTCAAAGCGTAGTCATAATAAGATTAATTTGACTCCTGATATATATTACCACTGTGTAATTTGTAAGCCGCCAACTAAAATCCTCATTTTAATCAGTAGAAGTATCAGCAGAAGTATTAGTAATTTCTTTACACAGTAAAAAGTAACACTTATGTATATTTTTCTTATTGTCAATGAATTTTCCTCCTAGCGTCTTCTTAACATCACCCAGCTACTTTTGCCATTTAATAGCTCTTTTGTGTTCCCAACCAAAACTTGTGAGAGTTCCAATAGGTACCTGGTACGAGGCTTTTCAACGTAGTCCTTAGGGATTGCAACCTATTAATTAGTGACCTATATTAAGACTTCGGTCTTTCTAAAGTTGGTAATAAACAGTTATAAGCCGTTGTACTCATTTAACATTGCTATTTTATACCACAAAAAAAAATATAGTGAATGTACCTAAATTCCGAAAACACTATGGAATCTATGTTCAATGTATTGTTGTCATATCGATTTGAGCCATTCAACCACAATTAAATCTCAAACGCTATTAATTCGATATACAAACATGACGATGAATAGTAAATAGACTACCATCACAACATATTGTAATCTGGGCTTAAACAATAATTTGAAATTTAAATGTTGCGTTAGTTAATTTATACACTGCAATTTATATTAAGCTTTCCTTCCTTTGTAAAATATATTATTTCATTATACAGGTAGAAATGAAAGGCTTAACCGGAGTGATAAAATTTGACCATCAAGGATTTCGGAGCGATTTTACTCTGGACATTATTGAATTAACAAGAGACGGTCTACAGAGAGCTGGAATTTGGAACTCCTCAGAGGGAGTAAACTATACGAGATCGTATGGTGAAAATCAAAAGCAGATTGTTGAAATTTTACAAAACAAAACTCTTATAGTAACAACAATCTTAGTAAGTACACGATAAAGACCAATAAAGTTAATTAACTTTAATCTATTATCTCCCTCCACCCTAGAAATTATTTTCCCTAATAATGATTCTCTACTGAAATCATATACGTCACATTAATATACATTAACCATGTACTGTAATCTATTTATGAGTAAATACGTAACGAATATGATATCGAGGATTTTATACAATTTGGGGACAAAAGATGCTGTGAGAAAATACACAATAATATCAGTAAACATAAGTTAATATTACAGACAAAGCTCTTAAAAGAAAGGTACGCAAATCCGAGTGTTTATCTAAAAAGCTTTCAAATATTTTTTACGAAATCGTATCATAAATATTTCCACATAAGGATCTCTTTGTTCTCGTGATACCTTTTAACATATTTCGATGTGTACATAAATCGCTTAATTCTCCAGAGTGCTCCGTACTGTATGCGAAAGGAGGCCAGTGAAAAGCTTACAGGCAACGCACAGTTCGAGGGTTATGCCATTGATCTAATTCATGAGATATCTAAAATTCTGGGCTTCAATTATACATTCAAGTTGGCTCCTGACGGTCGATACGGGTCGTACAACCGTGAGACTAAAGAGTGGGATGGAATGATAAGAGAATTGTTAGAACAACGTGCTGATCTTGCTATAGCAGACCTCACTATTACGTACGACAGGTAAATTTTAAATAAGTCTATGTATTGGAGGTTATTTTAATATTCGGAATAAGATCGAATTTTATTATAGTTTTTAAATTACCCTGATGTTTTATTCTCATTCAATTCTAAACAGAGAGCAAGTTGTGGACTTTACAATGCCGTTTATGAATCTTGGGATTTCCGTGCTGTATCGCAAGCCTATCAAACAACCTCCGAATTTATTTTCCTTTCTATCTCCACTATCATTGGATGTTTGGATTTACATGGCCACAGCGTATTTGGGTGTCTCTGTTCTCCTGTTTATTCTTGCCAGGTAAGTTTTAACACGTAATTGAAATAGTGAATTGTTTTCATCAAGAACTTTCCTAATTAAAGAATTGTGTGCAAACATTAAACAAACCACAAGAAAAATTACACGTAGCTGTCGTAAATAGAAATCAGTTTCGAAATCGAAGCGATGTTATTTTAGATTTTCTATCATCTGTTGAAGAATCGGTGTTAATAAATATATATAGCTTTACGAAATATTTTCACTGTCCTGTGCAAGTAGTTACGAGTACCTAATCTTTACTTGAATTATTCAAAGTAAGTTGATTGAATAATAGGTTTACTCCATACGAATGGCATCCGATACGTTCGTCTGAAGGTGATAAATTGGAGAACATATTTTCTCTCGCAAACTGTTTATGGTTTGCCATCGGATCTCTCATGCAACAAAGCTGTGACTTTTTGCCCAAGTAAGAAAAGCAGACACTTTTATGGATGTGTTACAAAGTGTGATCTTACGTTACATGTTCTATAAATGAAAAGCAAAATTAAGAATATAAATAATTTATTCTGATGATGATGATTTTACACATAATTTTCTTTCTCGGTTACTTATAACCGATTAATAAATGTTTTTCATTTCTGGGACAAAATATGGTGAACTCAGCGAAATCTACAAGAAGAACAAAAATCAATTCAATTATCGAATTATTTCCCGGAATATTCTGATTCGAAATCCAGGAAATCAGTTTAAACTAATGTGAACTTTAATTAACCTTACAACTGATAAACATTATTATATCCAAGTGTCAAAAGTGTTCAATACTCTACGAAAAAGTTTTCGACACAATTTGACACAAAAAAAAATGCTAATCTTTACTAAACAAAAAGTTATAACACAGAAACTGAGACATAAAAAAGAAACGACATTTTGAATTCGTGGATTTTGTTTCGAATACGTTAAATCTTGTGGGAAATAATCCGTTTTGAATTTGTGAATGACCGGGCATGTTTCGGCACAGGTTCAGTCCGTACGAGTGGGACAGTCCCAGGAACTGTCTAGACGAGCCACCGGTGCTGGAGAATCAGTTCACTCTGTTGAACTCGCTGTGGTTCACTATCGGATCCTTGATGCAGCAAGGTTCGGATATCGCGCCGAAGTAAGTCCCAATTTTAACTTTGAGGGTTACACTTCCGGTACGGTTCAATTTAGAAGTTATTTATCCTATATTAAACTAACCGTAATTATCTGAGTCGCCCGACTTATTTCATAATTATTTCCTTCATTTCAATACGGAAATGTAGCCTTTAGTTGCAGCGCTTGGGTGAACTCCCGTTCACTAATTAGTTTTAAAGCGACCACAGCCCTTTTGAGAATTTCCAGCATCTGTATTCGCCTGAATTTTCCTTTTAAATACGGGCTGCATATTTCAATTAACTTTAGTTCCCATGCCAGTATATCTAGCTAACGAGATCGTCATTCACTATTTAATGAAGTTACTAGTATCGAAAAAGTTTTCATATCGTGCACCAACACGTAACTAATAACCTTGTCTTGTGTCCATAGCTTGCTGCATCAAAGTACGAAAGTTTACACTGGAATCTAAAATATAGTTTTTATATTTTAACTATAACTGTGTTCGGTAGTGCTTTTTGTTGTAGTGCATGATTAATAAAGTGAAATGTTTATAAGCATTATTAATAATATCTGAATAAGGGTAATTAACAGCCACTATAATTTAGAACAGTATTCATTTAAATACAGCACTATTCAGGAAATATTATACAAACTATATGAGACATATTTTTACAAAAGTATACTCGTTAGAGGACTGATTTAATTGACAGTAAGAATAATTTTATTAATTAAAATATTATTCTTTAAGAATTCACACTAATATAAAATTAAGTATTACTAGTTTGTACAATTGTTAACCTGTTTCTTGAACAATAAATATGTATTTCATTTTGATAAAAAATATAAAGTGAAATTTGTATTTCAAGTTATAATTTCCCATAAAACGATGTATTAATGGATTTATTAACGAATCAGAGCGGTATCAACTCGTATGGTAGCGGGAATGTGGTGGTTTTTCACACTGATCATGATATCTTCGTACACTGCCAACTTGGCGGACGAAAGCGCTGAAGATCTTGCGAAACAGACCAAAATCAAGTACGGTGCATTAAAAGGAGGTTCTACTGCTGCCTTTTTCAGGGTGAGTGATTCTTAATACTCTACCTATTGTCACCTCCTTTCTTCGTCTTAACAAACCTTTTCCCTTTTTGAATTTCATTAAACTATAAATTCGCGGGAGTTTCGATGTTATTTTTAGTGATACTGACTTATTATTGGAACTCAAACTTCTCCAGATTATCATAAGAGAGTTTTCCATCGCACTCATAAGTAGAAAAGGAAACATTTTGTGCCGACTATACTTAGGCGGGATAAGGGTAATTGATTTTAATGTGTTTTTTGTATTGGTCCTCATTACAACATATTTTATTCCACAAAATATCTATCAAAAGTTTACAGGCAGTAGTCGATTTTTTTTATAGGTACACATAATTCATTAATTTTCGAAGTTAAAATATTAAGGGAAAAAATACCATTTCTATATTTTTTATTGGTTAACTAAAGCTTGTCAATGTCTACTAAATAGAAATAAAAGGAAATCGGTTGAGCAACGCAGGAGGAAGATGTAGTTAACTGTTTGTTACTGTCTATTTATATAGATATATATATTATGATTCATAAACAATTAAATAAATGTAGCAGTTTTAGACTTTTCACAATTTTATAAAACACCACGAAAATTATCTTAAAATCTTATTAAACCTTACTCGCAGCTTTAGAACTCGTATCAAGCCATAACATATGCATCGCGAAGACAATAGGTATTACTAGGAAACTTACTTACGTTGGTGAATTTAAAAAAAATCTCACCACAATTCACAATATATTAAAGGCATTTTAGAAAGAGACAATTATCATTAAACATTGTTCTATTTACCTATAGTTTTCATTATCGTCAAGTCTTTTTAAGCATTATATTTCCGTTTTCTAATACTGAACACAAACGTTGGTTCTGCATAGGATTCAAATTTCTCGACGTATCAACGGATGTGGTCGTTTATGGAATCGGCGCGGCCGTCTGTATTTGCTACAAGTAATAAGGAAGGCGAGGAACGCGTTGTACGAGGGAAGGGAGCTTATGCCTACTTGATGGAATCCACAACAATTGAATACGTGGTCGAGAGGAACTGCGATCTGACCCAAGTGGGAGGAATGCTCGATTCTAAAGGATATGGGATAGCTATGCCACCAAGTATGTTTGTGTAGATGAGTTTTGATATAAACAGAAACTTCCTTTACAAACAATTACTATACAAGGCAAATTTTTTATATTATTATAATTTTCTTAAAATGTGAGTCCATTAAAATATGATATATCCACCGAACCTATAAAAGTTGGCAAGATATTTCTTTGATGTGAATAGTCCGACCGACTATCGGCGTGGCGATGCGTCACCACGCTATATGATTTTGAACTTTTGTATTTAAGTAATATCAAAATTTATTAAAAACAGTCATGTTCTTACTGAAAAAATACTTAGTACTTTATTTTTGATTATGCCATCCTATCCAAAAATCTAATCCAAACTATCCTTTTATGCGTACAAAACAATTTCGATGTTTCACATGTGTCAGGAGTTCCGCGACGGCTTATAGTTCATTCTGTCTCTTCAGAGTCTTTAATAATTACTAATATTGATAAATCAAATTATAAGTATCATAATCTTTTGTATAAAAACTAATAATCTTATCAAGAACAAGCCGAAGGCCTAACATTCTAACAAAGTATATATGACACTCTAAATAGGCATACGATGAAGCTTAGTCAGATCTGTATAATAGAACAAGCTATCAGAAATATATTTAAATAAACAACTATTATATTAGGTAGGTCGTATTAAAGCTATTAAGATTAACAAGTAAGTCAAACCCTATTTAAATAAATAAAATAAGTCTAATTTTAAAGATTCGCCGTACCGCACTGCAATAAGTGGGGCTGTTCTTAAATTGCAAGAGGAAGGCAAATTGCACATTCTCAAAACGAAATGGTGGAAGGAAAAACGCGGCGGAGGTTCTTGTAGGGTAAGTAAACGGAAACGACATCGTTAAATTCTGTAGCGTTTGTTTTTGTGGATTATTATTTTTCCAAAATTATTATTCGTTTTCTTTTACAACCGTTTCATTTGTGTTTCGTTTTGTTTTCCTCTCCTTATTTACATTTATCCTAAAAACTTGTAATCCAATAACGTAATAAAAGAATGTAATATTTGTTACACTTAATCATACTGTAATATTTATAAACCTTCTTCTATATACGATAAATTATTATATATTATATTACAAATACATTATTGAGCTAGTTGGAGCGATAGTTTTTGCAAATTTAACTTATACACTAAGGCCGATACAATTCAGTGGTCCCTTTTTCATTGAAATATTATGTACTAGCTATGCTAGGTATTAATGTAAAAGAACAGTTACTAATAAACTGAATGTATTAAGTCCATTTAATTATCTACTTTTCTCTAGTACTTAAGTCGCGTTGTCATTAAAATTGCAATAACTTTTGAAGACTACACCGATTTTAATGAAACCAAGACTAAATGTTTCCTGTTGCATATGCTTTATGATTTTCTTGGTGAGGTTTTATCGTGAACGCATTACTTTAGCAGTGATGTGTGTTTAGACAAACGGACAGACAGACAGACAGACAGACAGACAGACAGACATTTCCAAAAACATTTCTTATTGTAAGTATAAAAAATGTATAGATGTTGGCACTATGAATAATTTTAACTCTAATAATAACACGTACATGTTAATATAGAAAGGAATTCGTTTGAAAACGTACTTTCTAGAATAGTCACAGCTTTATACTTCGACGCATAACTCACTAGACTTGCAGTCTACGGTGAAAGGATAATATATGTCACTCTCTTAAGAATTGCTCACACTGAGAATTTTTCCAATAACCAGGATGAAACGTCGAAATCGTCTTCAACGGCAAACGAGTTGGGTCTCGCGAACGTGGGCGGCGTGTTCGTCGTTCTAATGGGCGGGATGGGGGTGGCTTGCGTTATCGCCGTTTGCGAGTTCGTGTGGAAATCCCGGAAGGTCGCCGTCGACGAGCGGGTGAGTAATCATTTACATTGATTATATTATACTCTTCTCTCTTATACTGAAGTTCTATCTGCTTAAAGTAGTTCTATGAATGAGAAATTTAAGGCACGCTGAGACAATCTTTTTATCCCGTTTATTCATACTTTCTTATTGATACGCCTTGACTTAGTTTAATAAAGACGATATTTTGTTTATACTCCTTGAAACACTACCTGTAACACCGATTGTTAATAAAATAAAATAAATCAATCTCAGACCAAACTATCGGTATAAAATTCAAAACACATTTTCCGCATTATCTTTTATTTAACGCGTTTATCTTGTTTTTTTTTTTGTAGTATGAAAGGGATGGATGATGATGTTTAATTCCATATATAAACTTTTCTAAATATTAAAAGTTTTCAATCAAATCATTGCAAAATGAAATGTCCGTAGACATGTTTTTTTTCTCGATCTGACTACGCTATTGTCCTGGCAAGGTCTTCACAGCTTCACCGGACTACTTAGACAATGTTTTTTTTTTCGAACTAACTACGCTATTGACCCAGTAAGGTCTTAACAACTTCACCGGGCTACTAAGGCCAGCGCTTAAGGCACTCAGCCGATTTTATTTTGACAACTAGCTTAAGGGTGCACGGTACACCTCGGCTTTGGCTGTTGCCTGATACATGCAATTCGCGACCTATGTGAGCTAACCTAAGCTAAGCTAACTATTCATACATATATGAGTTGTTGAAACATATATGTGTACCAAGCATACATACCTCAACAACTCTTATATATATTTCATATCGGATAATAGACAATGTTAATTTGTGCCATTGTAGGCGGATTGTAGTGAGTGGTAGGGTGTTCGGAGATCACTTCTAAAATTAGGTGAAACTTTAAATGTAAATATACGTTGTGATGAGACTACAGTATGATTTTTGTAATGTGTGTATAGCAACCACCCTCAAATTTAAAATGTACTATAAAAAAATTGTCAGTGTGTTCCAGCAGTTGCATTTTCTCACAGTTATGCCTGTCCAATTTCTTACTTAATAGGTGAGATTATGGACACACATCGATAATAAGTTTATTGATACATAAGCAATAATAATAACTAGTGGGCGCCCAGAGGTCGACATTCGACCATAGTTCATTGATTTTTTAAAGTTTGAATTTTATTAGGGTTCTTTTGTCAAAGGGTATTATGTTATAATATCATTGTAGAATGTAGAATGAAAAAGGGTAATTGGAACGTAAGAGTAAAATAATACGTACAGTCGAGCATTGCAACCTCCTTCACAACCTTTTTTGAAGTTCTTTATTGACAGATGTCAAAATGTCTTTTTTATTTACATGTGTGTATATGTTGTGTAAAATTGAAGCAGTAGTTAATTGAATGTACTTCTAATGAATTTTATATAAAATAAATAGCTTTCTGCACTTCTCCTCCATATAAACTTTAACTATGCCAAATTTCACGTTCATCCGTTCGCTCATTTCCGTTAAAAAGGGATACAAAGTTTAGTTTTCACGTATTAATATATATGATTGCATATGGCGTGAATCTGAATGATATCGGTGTGTAATAGTTAAATATAACTCAAGTTATATATACAATTGTATTATGTTTACATTCAAATTAAGACGACCTCTTAATGTATTAATTATTATTGAGTTGATATTTAACATTACTCAGAAGGATCAAAAGGGATTCACATTAATTTTCTCCAAATATATGAGGATTTATTTATATTAGTAATAATGTAATTGTACAAAACAAAATCCTCTGCCACGTTAGTATGACTGTTCGCGATAAACCCAAAAACTACTGCAAGGATTTTCATGCAGTTTTCACCAGTAAATAAAGTGATACACGAGGAACGTTTACGTCTATAATTTCTCAAGGTTTTTTTATTATCAGAACGGAATAACGTCCGCCGAGCCCGCTAGTATTACTATATTTTTAAGGTTGAACATTTTGGAATAACAAACTCTAACTAATTTTTTACTTTGTTCTAGGTTTATTTTTAAAATTGGGTAATGTTTACTGTGTGTTATTTAATATATACGCTAGATAACCTTTAACCGTAATATTATTAACAAAAGTTTTAATTAGTTGCTAGTCTTCACATGTAGAATTTCGTTGTGAGTATCCACGTAAACAGCTTGACCGATGATGATGATTTATGAAGTGAAAGTTAAGGAGGGATTTGAATTTCTACCCGTAACCTTTTTGTGTGACGAACAGTGTTGGGGGTAAACACTGTGTCGGGTAGAATGGTAGCACTGTCTCGCTTACCTTCGAGTATTGGAGAACAATGAGACATAAGCTCTTTTCGATTTCTTTCTCTCTCGTTGTCCGTGGTTACGTTCACTGCGTTCAGATGACGTGGCGATAACTGAATGCAATATGTGTTATTTAAAAGTCATTGAGTTACAATTAAAATGTTTCCCTGTAATACAAAAGTTTCACTTCTATCGTGTATATTTACATTTATGTTTTCTTACATATGCAGTAACCTGGATTGTTGTAGGTTATGGTATGGTAGGTACGTGGTAAGCTCTTGTCGAGATCTACATTTTTTCTTATTTTATTTTTCACCTATAATGTTCTAACCCCAAATTTTCAAGCTCCTGGCAACACTCAATAATTTTTAATAGATTTCTTTTATATTCACGAATTATTTATAGTCCATAACGAACGACTTTTATCGATCGGGTAGGCTAGTATTTGTTATGCATATGTTTTGATTGCCAGCTCCAGACACCCTTTGAATTTGTATCAAACATATATAGTAATATTTTATATTGTACCTTTGTAACAGACTTGGTATTTTTTTACATGCTTTATCGTGGCTACACCGAGCACAGAAGGAAGAGGTAAGAATATTTTTTATAGTCAATTCCATAAATCAGTATACGTAAGCTATAGAACGTAATCTAATTAATTTAAACCAGATATTTCCAACATCCAATTCTATGCCATTATGTTAGAATGAAGACTGATATATCTGGAATTATATTGCGTTTTACCAAGTCTCATTGGATATTGAACAAAGATAACAGCATATTTATATCTATACATAAAATAAAAATGTAAATCTACCGTGTCTGTACTTTTTCGACTTGAAAATAATTATTGCAGGAATAGGAATAAACAATAAAATACATTTCATACATTTTTAGAAATATACGTCTGTCTGTTTGTATGAACACGCATCACTGCTAAAGTATCGGGTTCACAATATATCATAAAGCATATCTTCGGGAGTAACTTAGTTTTTGTTTCATTAAAATTTGTTCATTTTATCACAAGTTGTTGTAATTTGAATGACGGCTCAAGTTAAGAACGAGAGAAAAGTAAACAAGTTACTTAATGGACAAATGGACGTAATACATTCAAATGATTTTATTAATCAATGTGTTTTTTTACATAATAAAATAAATAAAATATTATGATTTGGTTTCAAAGACTTGTTCAAAAAATGTTCATAGCTGAGGCCATTAGTAGAGAATAATATTATGCATTATGTATATTTAACTAACTCACCCGCGCAACCTCGTCTGCGCCAAATCGGTTATTACCGGTTCCAATTGTATTTCCAAGCGCGAAAAATCTTAAAAAACCTAAATTGTAGCGACACTTACCGGGTCCAATTGTGAATCCAAACTATCCTGTATATATTGGCAAGAAATATCTTCCTGGTTATTCCTAATTATATTTGATTGAAGTATGTCAAAATAATGTCGAAATGTAGTGTCAAAAGTTTCAATAATAACAAAAACCCTTTATTTCTTTAAGGCAAACAATTTCTATTAAAACAATTCTAACAATTTCTAAGAAAATATATATAATTTTTTTTGACTAGGAACCATCCGGGCGTTCCCAGAATACTCTACAAAATTATTATCACAATCTGATCAGTAGTTTTTGAATGCACTGAAGACAAACATACAAACATTAATTTTTATATATAAAGAAGATAAATATTTACAATTTTTTTCATACAAAGCTTGTGCTATATTAATATCAAAATCCTAAAATAACTGTGTCTGTTGCTACTATAAAAATGTATATCGCTTCATTGTGACGCGCTAAGTTAATAATGTTTATGTGTCTTCCCTTTTCAGCTTTATTGAAATATCTTGTCATTCGTGATCCTTTCATTTGACCTTTTCATGGTTTATTGTTATGTATATTTTGTGCAAAATAATATTCTTAGAATAATAATAATCCCCCGGTAAATCGTGTGCCATTTATATAAAACTTACCTTTGAAATTCCGATCTGTAAAATTACTAATACGTAATTAATAGGAAAATTGTTTCGATTAATACGGGTACACATAATATACACATACATTGTTGTTTTTCATCTTTACTTTAAGTATTACATTATAAATGATAATCATAACACTTTTTATGTATTTTATGACCTCTCAGGTATCTTACGTAGATGTCAATAGTCAATACATCAATAATGAATTAGCTTGCTTTGTTATTTACAACAATCATTGTTATAAACTGTTGTTAATTATTCTACAGTTTGAGAATTTGTTGTTATTTAATTTATTCAGTTTGTAACACGACAATGAAATGAATATTAATTCGTATCATTCATAACGTCGTGCAAATGTAGCACTACTGTTGATTTGGAAATTTTTGAGCTGGCTTGAAAAGGCTTTTTAAGGTGGACTTACGTGAATAACTTTATTGTTAATACTGAACATAGATTCTATAGAATATATAGATGGATAGCAGTATCTAAAATGTATGTTACTTTTGTTATCTTAAGATACAATGAATGAAAAACTAAATATCATGTTATATCAATTAATATAAATTGGTAAAACCGAGAACTTGTCGGTTGTACAAATTTTTATCCACTCAAGAATTAAATCTAAAATTATGTAAAAGTTTCAAACAATTTTTTCATAAATCGCGTTGATCCTAGTTAACATTATAAATGTGAAAATTTGTTTGTTTGTTACGCTTTCACGCCCTAACTACTGATGATGATGATCGGATCATAAAATTTTGCATACACATTGTTAGAGGTAGAAATAAGGACATAAGTTATCTAGAAAAGAGCACTGTTCCAGAGGGACGGGACAAATATATAGGAGCGAAGGCGCGGGCAAATACTAGTTTACAAATAATAACCAAGTTTCAATCATTCGTATCTAGACACACAGTAGCGTGCCAAGCCAAGTTCAAGCTAACAGAATGGCGAGCTCACGCTACCGTGTGTAATATTACACGAACCATTTGGATCCACTTTTCACCCCCTCATATCTCAAAAATGATTTCACATAAACATGTCTAATTTGGCTCATGTACTGAGACTTGCGAAATATATATATGTGCTCCAAATTTTATAAACACACATCAAACAGTTATTTAAATATGAATGTCCAAAAATCGTCATTTTTATCACTGAGTGACCTATAGAAATCAATTCCAACCCAGTTCCAGATGACCTAGAAAGTTCAAATTTGGCATCCAGATAGGTATTTGGATGAATACAAAGGAAAAAATACAGAAACTAGTAATTTTATATTTATTTTTCAATTAATTGATTCTATTAAGAACATTTAGCGTGTCGCTCGGTGGTCGCCGTTGTTTTTGGATTGTACTGTGCTCACCATCATGCACAGTATAGTCACTTTGCTGTGCTGCGATAAAAAAAAATTACTTATAGCGCCTATAATGTAAGAATAACAATCATAATTGATGACAGTCGTTCTTTATGTCGGATTTTAAGGTATTCACGTAGATATATAACGAGTTAAATACCACCCTTAATTTTTTTTTATACAAACATTCATTCTAGTAATTATGTCACTTATAACTAAGAGTATAATAGTTTAAGGTAAAAGTATAAGATCGACTTTCGTATTTATTTCGTTATTAACTGGGATTTAGTATGGGAAATTAACAAAAAGCATTTGGTATTATTTTATTATGAATACTAATGAATAAACTACTAATAATGTTTGTACAAAAGGTAATGGTATCCCATCAAAAACATAAAAGTGAAATGAGAGCCAAGTTCAATATTATGATATGTGCCTTGGTTATTGACTTCAACGATAGAAGAATACGATCTAAATGAGTACTAAGTTCAATGGTCAGTTCTGTAATTTATTTATAACAACATAAAATATGTTATAATAACTTAAGATATCGTTTTTGCTTATATAGCTTGGGACAATATCGTAGCCTAAAATTTGAGTTGGCTAGTTCGAATATACGAATTATATTATAGCATTCGCAAGTTCTAAAGCTGTAAGTTCTTCCGAATAAATTCTTCCGAGAATTTTGCTTGCTCGTAGTAACTAACCATCAAAAATAGGGCTCTTTCATGACTGTTTTAGTGGGTACGATAATTCGTATTTTCGAACAAGTCAGACCTTGGGATTCAATATGATCCCAAGTTATAGGCAGAAATGGCATTTTAAGTAGTTATAACATGCTTTATGTTAGATGTTAGATCTCACTTCATTTGTCGTTGAAGTCAACAACCAAGGTTTACATCATAATATTGAACTTGGCTATCATTTCACATTTATGTTTTTGATGGGATTGTTTTTTAACAGGCATCGCTTTGTTCCGAGATGGCTTCAGAGCTCCGTTCGGCATTGAAATGCCCTGGAAGCGCTGGTGCCGGTGGCGGTAGTGGTGGTACACGCGACGGAGCTAGCTCTCCCTACCTCCACTATGGGTTTAGCACTAAGAGTCAGCTTCACTAGCGGCCGCAACCCGCCGCCTCTCCACCCAGCGATGTGTAGGCACAGAGGACGGCGACGTCGTAATGTTGGACTAATCGTGAATTACATTTCTTTCCTTAAGTGGCTAACATTGGAATTTGCTGAGTAAAATGATATTCTAATTTGCCCTTACTGTGAACTTAAATACGAAATGGTGAGTATAATGTGGTTTTAAAACTGACTTTCAGGTATTTGTTGCATTTTTTATGCTCATTTATTTTCTTAAGTAATACTATTACCAGCAACGCATGCATGGTTCATACAATAAATTGACTGTATATTAAGTTACATTCTTAATTAAATTTATATTAGATATATCGCGTAATGTAAACGTGATATTGTTGTTTGTATAAAGTGTTTTTTTAATTATAAAAGTAAGATATTTAAAAAATATTAAATTATTATAACGAATAGCGATATATGTATTGAATGGGCTCAATATGTGTATCTTCCACTATTAAAAAAAAGTAAACTTCACCTACGTATAGATTAAAGTAAGTAAAAATATAATGATGTAAATAATTTATTCATATCTTATTCCGTAGTTGTTAAGAGTGATTTTACAACAAAATTCATTGTAGATGTTTAAATTTTGTGTCTGTCGTACATAATATTGTCCAAGAAGTTTTATAAATTAGTCATTTAAAATAGCCAAATTGGAATTATGTGCCAACTCCATTGTTTTAGTCCATAAGAACGGCAATCACTATATATGTCTAGTAGAATATTCTACACATTATATTAAAAAAAATCTTATTAACAAAGTTTATTTTAAATAATATCGAATATATACAACGGGAAACATATAATGAAAATAACCAATACAAATTGTTTAATAGAAAAAGTTGTTCTTGCATGCTTAAATTATTAAAATTGTAATTAATGTATTGAAAAGTAGTCGTAAAAACGTTTAAAATCGACCACAATTTATTAGAATTGTCGTTAAATTAGGCTCAATGTATCAGTATTTGAAAATCAAACAATGTAATGGCTCAAGATGTGTCAAAAATCTTCAATGTATTTCCTTGACTGTACTTATTTTGTAAGATATTTATTAAAATATGAAATTTCAATGAATAAATCGTTTTAATAATATTCTTGATTGGATTTTTTTTTACCGCAGTAGATAAAGCATAAGTCAATTTTAATTAATAAATATATGGCATTTGAATCTTCACGAATTTCAAATCTTTGTTTACATACATTATAAACACGAAAGAAGACATTATAACAATTTTCAACCGAATTTTTAAACTTAATTTTTATGAAATACTAGTTTCTGCCCGCAACTTCGTCCGCGTGGATAACGCTAACAAGCAGCAGAAGCTCTCAAAAGAAAAAAAAAAATTTTGAAACATTCTTCATTGTTACCCCGCTCCTATTTTTCTTTTTTTAAACTGGTTCGGCAATGTGACTGAACGGTACCTGATGGAAAGTACAGTACAGTCCATAAGTAACGGCGACTGTCGGTGTTAAATAACGACCTGCACATGTGCCTCTTCGCGCCTCGTTTGAAGGACCCCATGTCATAAGAGGAAGAGAACACACTGTCTGGGAAGCAAATCCACATCTTCACACTACGGACAAAGATAAGAATTTTCGAACTTCTTCGTTCTTACCAGGATGGTTGCTACTGTGAATCTGTGGAGACGCGTACCCGCCCGTGTAGTTCTGTAGTGGAAAGGAGAAGATGGGATGAGGTTAAACAACTCTTCTCCTCTTAGTTCTATTAGTCTTAGCGTAATAATATAGCCTTCTAAAAGTTTCAAATCTGAACAGTAGTTCGTGAGATTAGCGCGTGCAACCAAACAAATAAACCCTCCAGCTTTATAATATTAGTATAGATATATTTCATTGGTACCTGAAAATACTTCAAGTAAAGAAACAATATATATATTTTTTTTATAGTAGCACGGCAAAATGACTGCACTATGCCTGATGGTAAGCACACTACAATCCAAAAACAATGGCCACCACCGAGTGACACACTATCCATCGCCGGTCGCCGCTGTCATGACGGTCTGTGAAAAGCTGGATATGCATAGGCTGATCCCGAAACGCGGCCCGCACAAGCGAATCACTATAACGGGCTTTTTCGCCATAAACATGGTGATTGCGATCCAGTCAGGCTGTAGAACCCTACCACCCCGCTTTCGCCATTGCCTCGTTCGTTATTCAGCAGGGTGCACCACGTGCAGGTGAGGTTGGCTTGGGTGTCTCAAGTCTTATGATGTTATTCGACACCCCGTGCACCCCAAAATCTTGACTATTTGTCACTATCCTTACTAATATGTGAATGGAAGTTACACTCCTCGGCTTTTTGGTCGCTATGAGTATAGCCGCAAGTTCGGACTTGCCCGTAATACAGTTAAGATTTTATTACAAAAAATATATATATCATAGGAATCTAAAATTGGTATTTATTTATCGAAAACGGTATAAGGTACCTTTCGCCCAGAAAGAATGTACTCATCCCGAAGTATAAATCAGACGAATGAAGCCGCGAGCAAAAACTAGTTATTGATAAAATGAGTATCATTGGTGTCTAAAAATGTTAGAATCAAAAAGAATAATTTTGTAATATGACAAATTATCCTGATTGTAGTCAGAAAAATATTACGTTCAAAACATAAAAATGTATTTGCAAATAGATTAACTACATACACATATTGTATAGCATCCACGATTTCATACGCGTGGAATCCTATGTAAAAAAACAGTGAATAATAATATCATCTGAACGGGAAAATAAATAGGTTACTTAAGGGTCGGCAACGCGCATGTAACGCTTCTGATGTTACAGGCGTCCATAGGCTGCGGTGACCGCTTTTCATCAGGCGGCCCGCATGCTTGTTTGCTACCGACGTAGTATAAAAAAAAAAAAAAAGTATTAAGTTCATTTACTTATCTAGTTTTTCTCGTAAATTACAATAACTTTAGATAGAGTAGGCCGAAACAAACTCTAAATATTAAATATAGTACTAATTAATTAATGATTTTCTTGGAGAAGTTTTATCGTGAACGTAGTGCTTTAGCAGCGATGCGTGTTTAAACAACCAGACAGAAAGATAGACTCATAGACATTTCGAAAAATGATTGAAATTTATTTAAATACTTATTCGTAGACACGTACCATAAATTTTAAAGTTATACTTCTTTTGGCGCGTTAGGGAAAAATGATGAGAGTAATTTTTTACGATGCGCGCGCACCCCGTCACGAAAAACCGACACCCTGAAGTTAGCTATAGTCAACATTTTTTTTCTTTGTATTAAAACTTTTAATGTATTAAATACCTTTTTTCTATTGTTAGTGTCGCTTTTTCTACAAACGTAGAATAAGGTGAAAGATAAAAATTTTGAAAAGATGTACACGCGGTACATAAGTACACATACACTTTTTTTCACAAAAATCTATAAAATACAGACACGTTACATTTACATTTTTATTATATGTACAGATATATGGCTGTTACTATTCGGCAGTATCAATATACTGCGATCAAATAACTTCCTCTCTTGATAAACTAATTCAAACTCTTACACGTATTTACTTTACTGAGTTCATCAAGGAATAAGAGAAAAACTTGTAGCTAACCAATAGCTGACACCCAAAAGTTTGTTAATTCACGTTCAGTGTATTTTTATTACCTACATTTTATAGGTATCTGTGTATACGGGCCAGGTACTTCGAGTCAGCGTATTATCTATATGGTCCATCGTAAACTATAGTGTAGTATTCTCCTGAACGTGCGATTATGTTCTTACGTATCGAAATTTGTTACCTAATTTTAGTTAACATTAACTTACGCGGTGACATCTAGATTTAGAATAGGTCCGTTCCCTCGGCGTGGAGCCCTTGAGTACGCTGCTCGCGCGATACAGTGACACAAAATCTTACATCACTGCGACAACATTATACATATCACCTCCACACACGTGCACGCATACACGCTGACTTATGCAAGTGGAAGGGTTTTATTTTTTCCCTTATCAAACTGAAATAGTTTAGAATATTATCCGATACGAAATATATAATATATAGGAGTTGTTGAGGTATGTATGTTTGGTACACATATATGTTTAACAACTCATATATGTATGAATAGTTAGCTTAGCTTAGCTCAGATAGGTCGCGAATTGCATGTATCAGGCAACAGCTAAAGCCGAGGTGTGCCGTGCACCCTTGAGCTAGTTGTCAAAATAAAATCGGCTGAGTGCCTTAAGCGCTCGCCTTAGTAGTCCGGTGAAGCTGTTAAGACCTCGCTTGGTTAAAAGCGTAGTCAGTTCGAAAAAAAAAATCTAGATCTCGAATGGTATTAAATGGTGACATTTTAAAATGTCAGAATAATGTACCGCTACTGCCTCTTGTACTATAGAATAAACTAATGTAAACATTCAGTTATAATACTTAAACGTATTTTGCGGCTTTTACAGGGCATCATTACAACGGGAATATTCTAATGTATGCTGATTATGAGTTCAATCGCTTCCATCATAATATTGACTATAGACATTTTACTTATTCTTCACAGAATTTACTTCTAGAAGATGTGCTGTACATATTTTTCAACTCCTTGTAGAACTTTTATTTGTAAAAGGTTATATATGTTAATTTTTGCCACTAGATTCATTTCTATTCTTCATAAACACTACTTCTTCTTGGTGAAAATACGTACTTCTTTGTACCCCTGACAACGGGTATGCAAAATTTTATAATGATCGATGTCATAGTTAAGGTATAAAAGTGTAAGAAACAGACAAACTCATTCGTATTTGCAATATTACTTGGAATGAGACACCATTATACCTACTAAATATGAGATAGATTAAATAATCTTCTCCAAAACAACATTTTATAAATAGGACGTGGAAGCTATAAGATTATTATGTTAATAAATAACTGTTCTCAACTCCCTTTTAAATACATTTCTTTTGATAACAAAATGTACAGGTTTTACAAGAACTTGAGTTTTTGTAAGTTCAAGTCTTCCTTGAATTAGTTCGTCACATGATGTATTGGAATTATTATAAACGAAACTAATTACCTAATAATTTTAATTATGATAAATATATAGATAATATATACAGTAGTTATAGAGCAACCTAGAATTAAGTAAGGGTTTTACAAATTTAAAACCAATTAGAAAATTCCATAACGTATTACTTGATTATAGTATACCGCTTACATTGTACAAAAAAGCCTATTTACAATGACAGTCGCACATTACCGTTAATTTTTAGTCGCTAATATAAGCTGTACATTTCGAAATTAAATGAACAAAACATCGTTCTGTATTTTGTTATATGCGTAAACATACTCTCCAGCGAACCGAGTCCCTTCGGCTTTAATTATCCAAAGCAAAATGGCGCCATGTTTTTGTGTCCATGTTTAATAACAAGCTTCCTTTCGAACACCGTTAATATCTATCTATACAGAGCTATTTATAAAGAAAACATGTTTTTATATTAAATCACTTACAAAACATTTAAATATCATTTTTTTTTTTTACTAAAAGAAGGTAATAAGTAAAAAAATTAACACAGATTATGAGTCCCAAATATTTACCATAGAATTATAATTATACCTCTTAAATACCTTGCATAATAATAATTAGGTAAACATATTTTGGTAAAAAGATGTTGTGTAACCTCGGGAAAGATTCATAGGTCTAATGAGCCATATTTCTACTTACTTCGAACGTAACTAATTAGTTGAATCAACTTATGAGTGTAAACTTCACGTCTCCTGCAATGTATCGCATGAACTGTACAGCTAAAAAGAAAGAATGTTCATAGACAAAAACTCTTTTATTTTGCCTACTTTCATCGATTTTGTATATACATCTAGGCTATTATTTACAATTTATAAAGTATTTTTAGAATTAACATATAATTTCAGCGTTATGTATAAAAATAATTATTATAAATAACTGATATTCTTATTTGCAGTTAAACATATATGTTGGATTTTTCAGTAATTAACATAAAAGAAGTATTTTAAATTAAATAAATGTATAAGGACAATTCAACATCCTTTTATATATCTAATCTGAAGTCAAAGTAAACATAAAAGAATAAATTCAAAACTTTATAAATCGACTAGCTGACCCGTAAAAGTACAATCGAAACCGGTAATAACCGATTTGGTGCAGACGAAGTCGCACGGGTCAGCTAGTCGATTTATAAAGTTTTGAATTTATTCTTTTATGTTTACTTTGACTTCAGATTAGATATATAAAAGGATGTTGAATTGTCCTTATACATTTATTTAATTTAAAATACTTCTTTTATGTTAATTACTGAAAAATCCAACATATATGTTTAACTGCAAATAAGAATATCAGTTATTTATAATAATTATTTTTATACATAACGCTGAAATTATATGTTAATTCTAAAAATACTTTATAAATTGTAAATAATAGCCTAGATGTATATACAAAATCGATGAAAGTAGGCAAAATAAAAGAGTTTTTGTCTATGAACATTCTTTCTTTTTAGCTGTACAGTTCATGCGATACATTGCAGGAGACGTGAAGTTTACACTCATAAGTTGATTCAACTAATTAGTTACGTTCGAAGTAAGTAGAAATATGGCTCATTAGACCTATGAATCTTTCCCGAGAGATTACTAGTGTTCCCTCGTACTTAACTCGAGTCATCATTCAAATTACAATGACTTATGATAGAGTGAACCGATTTTCATGGAACAAATACCAAGTTACTCCCGAAGATATGATTTATGACTTACTTGAGCACATGAGTACTTTAGCAGTGACGCGTGTTCAAACAAACAGACATTTCTAAAAATGATTGAAATGTATTTTATTACTTATTGTATTTTATGTGTTGTGTATTATTGACAATGGTAATATATACTAAAACTAGCTGACCCGTGCAACTTCGTCTGCACCAAATAGGTTATTACCGGTTCCAATTTTATTTCCAAACGCTAAAAATCTTAAAAAACTTAAAACCCAATTGTAGCGTGACTTATCGGGTCCAATTGTGACTCGAAACTATACTACTAAACTATTGGCAAGAAATGTCTTCCCGATATCCACTGGGTTGACCCAAAGGAGCCTCACCTCCACGCCTCATTTACTATATAATATATATTTACCTAAATAAAACGTTATCTAATATACCTTTCTAACAGCGAAATAATTTTCTAAATAATTGATCAGTTATCGAGTGGGATGAAAAATTATTAATCACTAAAATGACTATTAAAAAATAGGGGTTGGT
>MU158800.1:820066-844421 GCA_015888305.1 Antheraea pernyi
GCTCTGGCTACTGTTGAAAATCAAATCCGATGATTTTGAGTTTATCGCGAACAGACAGACCGACGTGGCAGAGGACTTTGTGTTATAACCTGTAATAATCATTAAATCGGGAAGTCATATTCGCTACAAAAACATCAAGGCACACAGAAAATTCTTCTCCAACATATTTATAACTATCTAGCTAGTACATTCTATTTTTTGCTATATAGTACCATATTTTATACATTATAATTTATTTTCTTTTTTACATTTAATTATTTCCTGTACATTTGATTATGTTACAATCGATTTTTCCAATTCTTCTGCTTTTTCTTGTTTTGGATCCGCAGAAGTACTTGCCAGTGTCAGTTTTTTATGTCAATGGAGATTACAACATATTTTACACAATAAGTGTCGTGTGAATAATTTAAATGTTCCAAGAAGATGATGGCTCTCTTGTTAGAACTTTCCATGGAGTGTTTGTGGCATCTCGGAATTCTTAGTCCGTGGTATTATTTCCACTTATGCACAATAACCGAACTGTATTACGTAAAATACCACCAATTTTACAAAATATAGAGTGAAATCACACAAGATTATGAATAAAATATAAAATCCACTATATGACAGACCAAAGTCCTACCAAAAACTCCTTATTTTTCAATTAATTACACAATATCAATAATATATTTTAGTATAACCTTTTACCATCATTTTCACTATACAAATAATACATTTTTCAAAGAAATTAATGGAAACAACAATCGTATGTAAAAATCGTCTTAAAGTCAAACAAATTAACCAATCCAGTAAAGAATATAACGACATTTTAAGTAATATAAATTAATTATTATTTTTTTTAATTGACTAGTATCAACCCCCCTGTATATATTAATTGTGGATCTTCGGATTCAAAGAAAAAAGAAAAGATGAGATATGCTACATTGAAAGAATATAATTTTATACACACGACAAATGACAATGTCAGATTTTTAAAATAAACAATTGAAATAAAAACATTATAATAATTATATGACCAAGAAGTTTGTAATATAGTCTTGAACATGCCCCCGGGCGTTGAAGGCTATGTCTTCAACCAGAATCTATTGTTGATATAGGTAATGGGCATATATTATTAAAAGCCCTTCGGATAACCCCAGTTGAAGTTTTAATATCTGCCACACGTACTACGCCATCAGGTCCAGGGTGAACTGCAACGATCCTTCCCAGCTTCCATTTTAAAGGCGGAAGATGCTCTTCCTTTACGACTACCAAAGTATTTAGTTCCAATGCAACTTTACAAGTGCGCCACTTTGTCCTTTGTTGTAAACTCAGCAATAACTTATTTTGACAATCTTGACCAATCGGATGAAATAATTCGTTGCATAACTGTGGTAATCTGGTTGGCGTAAACATGTGAGTGATCTCTTTGCATTAATGAAGTATTAAGTTCTTCGTAAGTTAAATTATAATTTCTCAGCAATCGTTGCAAACGTTACTTTGTTGACATAACGCCTGTCTCTCAGAGACCGTCAAAATGAGGATTATATGCCGGTATGAAGTGAAAATTAATGCTGTCATTAGCGGCAACTTTCGCTTATCCATGGAGTTGCAATTAGTTTTCAAGAATTTTGATATTTCCTTGCATGCCCCAACAAATGAAGTACCATTATCAGAGTAAATATTATTAGGTTTGCCCCTTATGGAGATAAACCTGCATAGGGCTAAAATATAACTGTTGCTCGTTAAATCATCTACCAACTCCAAATGTATAGCCTTGGTAGCAAAGCATACAAAAATCGCGATATAAACTTTAAGTAACTTACAACCAGTACCCTGATGACTAGCACTTAATCTACATAATCCAGAATAATCTACACCAACATTTTCGAATGGGTAGCTACCTGGGAGTTAACGTTGTAGTGGCAAATTCTCTATCATAGGAACAATGTTCCTGGCTCTGAATCGAGCATAACACACACATTTGTGATAGCATGTTTTTGCTAAGTTCTGACCCCCTATAGGCCAATATGTTTCTTTTATAGACGCTAATAATAAAAGGGGACCAGCATGCATCAACCTTTTGTGTTCAAAATCAAATAATAATTTCGTAAAAATATGAGTGGACTGTAATAATATAGGATGTTTTTTATTAAAATTAAAATTGGAATTATCAAGACAACCGCCAATACGCATTACATTTTTTTCATATAAAAAAACATTACATTTTAAGAGTGAACTCATTTTAGGTAAAGGCTTTTTATTCAAGAGTAATTTGAACTCAGGAAATGATTCGTCTTGAATTGTGAAATTATTACATTTAGCGCGTCTTTTAATTCTCCTTATGTTAAATATTTTGTCAAGGCAGTATATTGCCTGCTGGACTTAATAAGCCGTAACCGTAAACTATGGAACGTAATAAACGTAGTTTATTGGAGAATCGATTAAAATGTATTAGATCATTATCATTGGGATGGGTAAAAACAACGTTCAATTAAATTTTGATTTAATCTCGGGTAAATTACTGACATGTTTGATTTGTAAAGAATACTTTGACTCATGTTGCCTTTTCTTACAAACGGGTACCAGTCAATGCACTACATAATTCTAATCTAGGAATTATCATGGATGTAATTGGTGCTACATGACTTTTAATAATCGAACCAAGACCTCATCCCCAATGTTACTGCGACGCACATAGGACACACGCACCGTATATTCAGATGCGTCTATAAAGATATGTAACTCTAATCTACTTTATAAGTTACATATAATAACTACACGGAATTTATTAGTATTGAGGAGTAAAATAAGCACTTGCATTTGTGTCAGATGTCATACGTTCAGACATATGACCAAATGATTGATACTCTGACATAAATTCGTAATATAATTTACTAAGCTCACTAATACTTCCCGTTTTTAATCTGTGTTCTAATGACAATAAACTCTATATGGCTCGGCGATAGGATTCGCCTAAAACCTCAGATTCTTGTTTTAATGGTATTCGAACGCAAAAACGTCTATCTTTACGACGATATTTATTACTAAGAAAATATCCTTCACACAGTTTTTCTTTTGGTGAATAATGTGATACTTTAGTATTCACTTCTTCCAGTTGCCAAAATTTTAATGATTTATCGTGAAGGTCATTGACTTCATTAACATCAGTAGATTTATATTTGGCTAAATTACATCTTATATTTGATGTAAACCTACTGACTGGACCAGAGACAATCCATCCTAATTTAGTATCGCAAAGTACTGGTTTCCCAGTGCCTAACTTGATCATTTGCGAACCCAATATATCCCAGAATAAATCTGCGCCAATTAAAAGATCCACTTTAGTCGATTTATAAAAAGTAGGATCAGCTAAGCAGATATTTGAAGGAATATTAAGATTGGATATGTTTATATGACGATTCGGTAAAGAATCTGTAATTGTTGGCAACACAAAACAATTAAGGTAAGAACTAAAATTATTATCTAAAGAACTCATGCTGACGTAGCATAATTTTTGTATATGAGCGGTAACATTATTTATACCCGTAATTGAATTATCCACACGTCTAGTCTCTAAGTTCAATTTTTGACATAAACTGTCTGTCATGAAACATGCCGTACTACCGCTGTCTAACACGGCGCGAACAATATATTCGCGATTATTTTTATCGTGTAGTTTAACTAATGCGGTTGATAATAAAATATCATTATGTACATTACTTTTGGATGATGAAACATTCATTGCTGACAAAGCAACATCCTTATTTGTAACTGTACTAGTAGACGAACACGATGACTGTGGTGTATTATTTTTGTTACCATTATTATTTTTATGACATTTATTCTTGTCATTTCTATACCCATCAACATGAATGAGCGTATTATGTTTACGTTTGCATATTTTGCAACCTGACATTTTGCAATGATTAGCAAAATGACTTGAATTAAAACAATTAAAACAAACTTTATATTTGGGCAATAACTTTAAACGATCTTCATTACTTAAGGCGAGAAAATATGAACAATTAATTAATTTATGATCGCCTTTACACTTAGGACAAGCGTACAAACGAGAATCCAAACAATTATTTGGATTTTGTAATGAAACCATTGCCTTAAACTTAGTATTTAATTTTGGTGGTATGACTGATCGGTTGTTATGAGACATTTCTAAAGTTTCAATTAAATCAGCACGATTACGCATGAACACAAAAAAATCATTTAGCTTTACTGAACAATCTGTTTTCAAATTACCTTTATACTCTTCCCAGTGATAATAGGTTTTGTGGTCCAATTTGTGCGTAATAATGTATATTAGGAGGGTATCCCACTGATTAACGGGTTCTCCTAATGATTGTAATGCTTTCAAACATTTATTTATTTCATCAATGAAACGTTTTAAAATTACAGAAGATTCTTTAGTAATGGTTTCAATATTAAATAAAGCATTGACATGATTTTGAATTAATAAACGTTTATTATTGAATCTCTCACACAAAAGGTTCCATGCCACGTGGTAATTTTTCGCAGAAAACTCAATTGATTGTATAACAACCGCAGCAGAGCCCTCTAAGGAAGCTCGTAGATAATGAAATTTATTTATCGCATCAATGTCATTGTTGGAGTTGATTAGACTGTTGAAAGTATCATGAAATTCTAACCATTTATCATAAGAACCATTGAAATTAGGTAGTTGTATAGTAGGTAATTTAACGAGCTTACGATTACTACTTACAGGAGCAGCATCATCATCATCATCAGGTGCACCGTTAGTTCTGTTGAAATGATCTAGTAGGCCCTGAGCTCTAGCCAATAATACATAGTAATTTGATTCGAACTCTGTTCGTTCAGCATACTGGCTTTCGACATTATCTACTACACACTCAATTCGTAATTGTACTTCATCGTAATGGGTATACAAGTCAATAATCTTACCTAACCGAATTTGTAACTCCCTTGCGTCGGCCGATGTAAGCGTCTTCTCGCTGACAGTATTTAAATAATTAAGAAATGAAGTCATGCGCCCTTTGTAACTGCCTCGTTTTTTAATTAACTCTTTTTCTTCGGACATTTTGAGTCTCGACTGAATCCGTGAATTTCTTGACGATTCGGATTCAAAGAAAAAAGAAAAGATGAGATATGCTACATTGAAAGAATATAATTTTATACACACGACAAATGACAATGTCAGATTTTTAAAGTAATGAGTTTTACATCTTTACCAGTTCTTTATATAAAATATCAATATGGGGGTGTTCAAGACTATATTACAAACTTCTTGGTCATATAATTATTATAATGTTTTTCTTTCAATTGTTTATTTTAAAAATCTGACATCCCATATTGATATTTTATATAAAGAACTGGTAAAGATGTAAAACTCATTACGTGTTTTAAATGTAATTACACTGTAATTGCGGCTGGTACAATTTTATTAAAGCCATCGTTTAATTAATGCCACTAACCTAACCTGGCACCAACCGTTTCAATGGCATTATTATAAGAGTTTAAGACTTTTATTTATATTTCTGTTTAAATAATTATGGCACAGTGTCATTTTGAAACACTTTATAAAATTAAATAAAACTATTGCTCATCAGGGGGTTGAAAGTCGACCATAATTCATTAATTTTTCAAGTAAAACTTCTTAAGGAGTCTTTTTAAATTCGATCGGCAATTTGTTTGTGTGACAAGAAGTTGTGGAGTGTTCGACAGAGTTTTAAAAACACCATGCACCGCTTCTCGTCAGATCACCGAAATTAAGCAACATCGGAAGCGGTCAGTATTTGGATGGGTTACATTCAGGGAAGCCCTCGTGACGTTGTTTTTTTTTTCTTCAATAGATACGCTTCCCTTCTGTTGTGTGACTCTATGATACATGATGTTTTATTTTTAAAACTTTAAATATTTAATAATAAAATAAAAAAAATCAAAATTGCAAATTTTTTTACATATTTTATATTCGATAGTAGGGAGGAAGTAATTGATTCCAATTTTCTTTATTGATAACACTAAGTCCATCGATAACTAGTTATAAATCCCGCCCTACTAAGAATGAAACTCAGCACGCCTTGTTTTGAAAACCCAGATGCTGTTTTGGCTAAAATTAGTGCTCCCTGTGCATGGTGTTCTGACAGCTTAAACCTCAATTATAATGATAAGTTAGTCTGAATCCGAATTTAGGAAGTGTATAAATGCTCTTATTAATGAAAGAAATGTTTTGTAAACTCTTACGTTTCGCCCACAACTTAACTAGCTACTAAGCAAAAAATAATAAATAAAATTCGTTGACAAACAGAGAGGAAAAAGGTACAGAACTGTTTTATATTCGCTTCTTTATACGTAGACTATGTCGAAATTGATCCAGTAGATAACAGACGTCAAAGGTCACGAAGTGTGATGAATTTATAAATACTTTAGATCGTCAAAGGGAAGCAAAAAAAGATATTTTTATCCATAACACTAAAATTATCAATAGAGGTTAGAAAATAAAAAGAATAAAGAAAGTCGGTCGAGACAGAAAAAAAGGTACTTAGTCTGGCCATAAATACTGTTACAATTAAAAATAAACAAAATATTACATTTGAATTTGGAATCTGTCATTTTATATGATTATTCATTGAGTTTTCTCATTTTGGCGCCAATACATTGTACAATATTTTGCGATATTAAAATGGAGTGTGGTGATAAAGAGAACGGAATCGCTGTGATTGCATTACACAAAGTAGATATGGAGCCAAATGCAATGTTTAAAACTCTCCATATGCTTGGTATTAGTAAAATGTTTGTGTACCGGGCTATTAATAGGTACAATGAACGTAGTGTTCGTACGAAAAAGGTAGTCAAAGCAGTAAGGGAAAGATTTCCAAATAATCTTGTCCGAAAGCAAAAGATTTTATCTCGGGAGATGAAGATAGCACCAAGAACCATGTCGCGTATTTTAAAAGATGACTTAGGACTTGCAGCCTATACCTAACAGACGTTTCTTACTTACTGGTCATTTCTTAACTGATAATTTATAATAGAATATAATAAAATAGAATAGCTATATAACACTGTAAGAATTGTTCAAATCGGATCTGTAGTTCCTGTGATTACCTCCTATAACGACACAAACTTTACCTCTTTATAATATTAGTATAGATGTTTTAGCAAAATCGGGACTCAATTAAGAAGAGAGAAAACTCTAATTTCTGTGGTGTTCTCTCTGTTGCTAATCGCTGCGTTTGATATTTTTTTATGAGCTTCATATAACTTTAAAGATGTGTATTCACGAAAGATAAGCCCATCTCGTTGTAGATATAAACCCACACATTTAAACTTTTTATGAATTTCTTGCAGAGTAAAACCGCAATAAATCCTTTTAAATGTGCTTTCGTGCTAAAATTAGCGAAACACGTTAAGCGCAATAACCACGGGTTTCAACGAACTATTACCGTGGAAAACTAGTTGAAATGCAAATCGCAACGACGTTCACATCCTGTACCGCATTGCACCGGAACTACTCTGTACTTATATCTCCCGTAAATTATATTATTAAAACTGTTACTAGACTACTAGAATGTATATATATCAAGGAACGAATATATTATATTAAAGAAATAGATTATATTAAATATAGATAATAATATAGAAGATTATATTAAATTTAATGATGGTAGAGTCACGCTGACACTATTATTGGTTTCAGCATGAATGGGTCGGCCCGCCCGGGGTAGTACCTCCCTCTCATAGAAAACCGACGTGAAGTAACAGTGCTTGCATTGTTGCGTTTCGTTCGGTCAGTGAGAGCGCCGGAGACCCACCTCCCCTTCCTCTCCTCTCTCCTCTCCCTTCCCTACAAAAGATGGCAACGCACTTGCGACTCCTCTGGTGTTGTTAGTGTCCATGGACGGTGGTGATCACTTAACAGCAGGAGACCCACCTGTTCGTTTGCCACCTATTTGCGGGGTGGTAGGGTTTTACAGCCTGACTGGGTCGCAACCACCATGTATATGGCGAAAAAGCCCGTCATAGTGATGCGCTTCTGCGGGTCGCGTTTCGGGATCAACCTGTGCATATCCAGCTTTTTGCAGGCCGGCATGACAGTGGCGGCCGGCGATAGACAGTATGTCACTCGGTGGTTGCCATTGTTTTTGGATTGTACTATGCTTATCATCAGGCACAGTGCAGTCACTTTGCCGTGCTAGTATAAAAAAAAAATATATGACATAAAAAAATAAAATAAAAAAATAGCAAATAAGTTGAGGAGTAATCGATTAGCATTTTAGGCATGTTATGAGCAGAAATGATAGTCATATAAGTTGAAGAGAATTAGTATGAAGGCGGACGGATATATAGGTAAACAAGAATAAAACAACTGTGGACGCTTGTTTAAAGAATGATATGTTTGGAAAAGTGTAAATACCGAATTGAATGAATGAATGAATACTTTATTGCACTTTTTCTTTGTACACTGGCGAGCTTAATGCTATAAACTATATAGCAAATATATGAATTGACAGCTGTTATAGCAGAATTTAAGTCGAAAACATATTTAGCCAATCCTTCTCAGGTGGGATAATAAGATGGTGATATTATTCTCTAAGCGCCACTAATGTATAATCTACTAAAATAAGATAATAATATTTTTATTAACAACGTAACGCGATAACGGTAAAAGAATCTAATTTTTACTACTACTTACTCGAGTCTTCTCGGTAGTGTTTCTCATCGTGTGGCAAATCCGCCCTCCGTCCCGGACACTCCGTGTCACCCCCACAGTTCACCTGCACTTTTATTTCTTTCTCGCTTAGCATACCTTTAAAAATATACTTAATATCGCAATTGCTCTGCTCATAAAGGTAAATTACATGTTATATTAGAACCTAATAAAGATCTATAAAATTCAAAAAGGTCTTTTTTCAAATGTTATTGAGATATATGTCAACGAGTTCAAATAAATAAAAAGACGAATTATCTCCTAATTTCTTTAATATAGATTCATGATATAATATTACCACGTCAAATTCAAAACAAGACAGCCAAAAAAGAAAACAATAAAGCAGTAAAGAAAACAACATAAATTGTCGCAGTAATGCAAACAACATGGTACAGTATACGACGTGTATACGAGCTCAGTATATCTTCATAATAAATTTTGTGATAAAGAATACTCGAAGCAGCAAATATGCGGGTTTATTTACCTCGATATGATATAATTATATGGCGCTCTTATGCATGTAGGGTTTTTAATTAAAGCATGGATGCCGCTACTTCATAGGAAAATTACGAAACTAATTTTACTATTCATTATAAAAGATTTTTTAACTTGGAAATTAAATAAATTTAAACAAAATTTAAATATAATGTACGAATATACTATGTATATATATATATATATATATACTATGTACTATGTATTATATTATTGTGCTTAAAAGTTACGGGTTCGATGAATGCATTAGACTGAGTTTTGTATCAGCGGCACCTTCAGTTCTGTTTCTTGTTCAGTTTAATATCTATATAATATGTAGATATATCAATATATGTATAAGTTTTACTTAGTTTGGAATTAAAATGCCACGTGTGAAATTTTTCGATAATGATTTTATAGAAATTTATTGACTTTTCTATAAAATAAGCTCGAAATTCGTAAATATGACGTTCATATTCACTTCCTGTGGCTTCGAACACGTTTTTAATGCAGTAATTATTTAAATCATTATTTTCGTTTATTAAAAGATAACCTTATTTAAGGATTTTTATAAGTGTTACTGGTAATTTTAATAGCGTATCAATTGTAGAGAGATTTATTTCGTGTAAAATTTTTAACGTTATACTCTTCTAGACTCAAGGTACTCGGTATCAAACTACAAAAAAAATGAAAGTTTATATAAGGGCGCTGAAATACATAGTTTTGCCATAAATACTGAAACAAAGAAAAAATAAAATGTTTTATTGCAAATAACATTTAAAACTTTTACAGTGTGTTAGTTTAATACATAAATATAAAACGATTTTAAATATAAAAAGCTTATTCGAAGTGGTCTTCATTGGCTGCAATACAGTCCTTTAGACGTTGAGGCCATTTATCAATAGAAGCACGCACTCTTTCCATGGGGAAATTCTTCACTGCCAATCGTACGGATTGATTTAAGGACTCCAAATTATCATGACGTTTAGAGCAAGGCGTACTCTCTAAAACTGACTATAAATCATAATCCAGCGGATTAAGATTGGGACTAGACGACGGCCAGTCTTCAGCTCTGATGAAGTCCGAAACGTTCGTTTCCGACCAAGACTGCGTAGACCGAGCTTTATGACCCGGCGCCGAGTCTTGCTGGAAGGACCATTCTTGGTTATTGAACATGGTGTTGTTAAGGGGCTTCACTACCCTCTCAAGAATGGTATCTTAATACACTTGTGCCAATGTTTTGATACCTTTATCACAAAAATATGGCTCAGTCACTCCTTCATAGCAATACCCCACCAAACCATCACTGAAGTCGGATAGTGCCCACGTTGCACTCTGTCGACTAATTGGGAAGCTTCCTTAGAGCTTAGAGCATAAATACAGTTATTCTGCTTTTAAAATGTTGCTCAATTGTAAAAATGTTCTCATCCGTAAACAAAAATTTTCTGTGATCTGATTCTGCGTACCGCTTTAGTAGTTGTTTCGATTTTAGCACCCCATTCTTTTTTAAATTATCAGTTAAGAAATGACCAGTATGTTTCTTATAGGCTCCAAGGCCTAAGTCATCTTTTAAAATACGCGACATGGTTCCAGGTGCTATCTTCATCTCCCGAGATAAAATCTTTTGCTTTCGGGCAGGATTTCTTCGATTTCTTTCCCTTACTGCTTTGACCACCTTTTTCGTACGAACACTACGTGGACGGCCAGATCTTTTTCTGTCACAAACAAAGGAGGTCTCAGTGTACCTATTAATAGTACCCAGTACACAAACATTTTACTAATACTAAGCGTATGGAGGGCTTTAAATATTGCATTTGGCTCCATACCTACTTTGTGTAATGCAATCACAGCGATTCGGTTCTCTTTATCACCCCACTCCATTTTAATATCGCAAAATATTGTACAATGTATTGACGCCAAAATGAGAAAACTCAATAAATAATCATATAAAATGACAGATTCCAAATTCAAATGTAATATTTTGTTTATTTTTAATTGTAACAGTATTTATGACCCGATTGATTTCCACTATTCATCGACAAATTAATGCAGAATTTATTTACGCTGGTATAATAAATACGTATTTGTGCACTAACTGAGTCGTCTAAAAGTGTGTCAGAACAGCATTTTACTATCCTAACTCCGAGATAATAAAGTTTGTTTTTTCCTCGAACTGACTACGCTATTGACCTAGCAAGGTCTTAACAGCTTCACTGGACTACAATAAAGTTTGACAACTGCACTCGAGTTTATACTACTCGAGTCACCGTTATACTGTACCCATACCTGCGTGTATCACACGTGTATAATTACGTATGGTATGCGTTAAAAGTATCGGACTACGTGACGATACAGTATAATATTTAGGCCACTATTTTTGTACACTTCAAGAGAACTGGGGAATGCTAATTTAAAGTTATTATTGGAATGACAAAGGTGTGGGAATTTTTCTGTGCAAAACCGTGATTGCTGCTCGAATATCGTCGAAATTCATTTTGAGGTTAGTTTTTACAGCGACAAATAGCCGAAATTTCGTACCGCAGGTATCGGATATAGTAAGAATTAATAGAAATACATAATAACATAATTATATTTCTTCGTTCCATGGTCCTTATTTAATATATTGTTTTTCTTATAAGTAAGGAGTAACACTGTGGATAAAATATCAATGCTGGTATTGTTATTATACAAGATCAAATTCAATCATTTAATATTATCGCCTGTGGCTGTATGGGATTCAATATTATCTAGGACTATGTCATGAAAGTTATATATGCCGCAGGCTAATACTTTCTGGATACGATAACATATTAAAAGTCTTGTCCAAAAAGTCACGTATGTAGAATATATCAGAATTGAACTCACGTATATTTTATTTGATATCTTTGTTAACGTTAAATTAAATCTCAGAATATAATATTACAGTGAAATAACCTTTACCAATATTATAAAGTTGGAGGATTTGTTTGAACGTGCTAATCTCAGGAGCTACTGGTCCGTTTTGAAAAATTATTTCTGTGTTAGATAGCTCATTTATCGAGGAAGGCTATAAACTGTATACCATCACGCTAAAACTAATAGGAGCGGAGCACCAATGAAGAATGTTGCTATATCGTTTTTTTTTTTCGTTTTGAGAGCTTTCACTGCGTGTTAGGGTTAGCTCAAAGTAACTATTTCACGCGGACGAAGTCGCGGGAACAGCTAGTATAATATAATTTCAATTACAATGTGACACTGTCCGTCCATTTGTAAATATTGTAAATTTTTCACGATCAAACTTGTAAATAAATTTGATAGAAGCATGATATTTTTAATAACGAAACAGAAAAGAAACGACTTTCAGCAAAGCACTCGAGTACCAGCCATAGTATTAGATAAAAATGAAAAATAAACAGAGCACCTAAAAACATATACAACGAGCACTGTGGATTTCGGACCGTAGGTACTCTACTAGAGTAGTATATTAAAGTATACGTACAACCTTTGTAGTTCACGTAATATTTAATTTAATTATTCATGGAAAAGACAAATTTCCTCTTAACATATATTTCGTATTTGTAATGGATTAAACATTCAAGTTTTAGAGCAAATACTTACTTAGAATGTAACCTGATATCGTTGTTGTTCAGAATTTACAATAACGTCGTACGTTCGGGGAGGCTTACTCGTGTCTACACCAGGAGATCTTCCCGAGCTTATGTTCAGGATAATGTTGAAAGAAATAAAACCATTGTTAATTCCTCTAACTGCTCCATTGAACTCTGATGTTTATTTATCAAGAACTAGCTGATACCTGTGACATTGTCTGTGTGATTTACTATTTTAATAATATATACATGTACATGGAAAAATACAACAAAAAAAAATTAAAACAAGAATATACTTTTACACTTTAACTCTCCTTCTAACTACTTCTAACTAACTTCTCCTACATATGCGCACAACACCGCTTGCACCACTTCTCTGTGACAAGAAAACATATCGCTGAACGCGTAGGTCATGCAATGGAAAACATCGTAGTTTCATAAATTCTTTTTTAAATCTGTCCAGTAGTTTTTGTATGATGCGTGCAAAACAGCAGACCCTTATCATACTATCTGAATTAATTTACCTACAAGTATTGACATATAAAAACCCAAGGCACAGTTAACGTCTCAAACACGTCTGCCTAAAATGAGTGCACAATTGAGAATTCTGAGCTCATTTCAAATAGTCTCTCGTTACTCACTTCTTTGGAAGTTTTATACACTGCTTTGTAAAAACAACTTTAAATAATTCGCGTAAGGGCGAATTTGCAAAAACCTAAGACTATAATATAACTATAGCTGCTAAGGTATATGGGTGCATTTTCGGGGACGGTCTTGAGCGTTAATTTTATTCGAGACTGTCCAACTTTTGGTGTTATTACAAAATAGTTAAATACGGATCAAATACTTGATTTCAAAAAGTTTCCTAATAAATGCACCGCGCTCGCCCGAGGCAAGTTCGCGTTATCATTTTTCACAAGTGTAACCTAACTTAACCAAAGCGAGACAAAAGAGCAAAATGGCGAACATTCAGCGACCGCAGTGCATTTAATATGAGACCTTTTTAAAGCCAGGGATCAATACGTATTTAACTTTTTTGTAATAACACCGCTTGGGTGTATATATATCAATGCCTACAAGTTATATAATGAAACGATTATTCAAACATAAACGCTTTTCTTCCTGCATAGGCCTTTTCTATGTAAATGTCATCCCTTCTCGAGACATGTAGTGTCACAGGGCAAATTGAATGTAATTTAGTCGTCATAGCGTCGATGATACGAGGGCAAACGGATGGTATGTGCATAATTTATCAAAGGAAGGGTCGTGAGCGTGATATTACCTATATGCCTAATGGTGCCACTTTGATTTATAGTTCAACATACTAATGCGTTCACTGATCCCTCGAGTCAAGCAAGTATAATCCTGGGACTATAATCTAACCTTTGTTATTAATAGCGTACTCATTTGTTAACATAATTGTCGTCAATTTGCTTCATAATATCATATTATGTTATTAATTATTTGTTTTCTTACTAATAGCACTGGTACTCACGGCCGTAGCTAATAGTTAGAGATATAAAAAAATGTAGCGACAGGTATCTAACTTTTCCGAACATACCAGTTTGTGACATTCGAGGGCAGATCAACTATGATTTACTTCCGCCCTAACTGTAACCAATGCTGCCCTATCTCAAATTCGACTCTAGCTACAGCCCTGCTGGTACTCCTTGACAAATATACAAGCGTTTATTCCATAGATATTGAATAATATATTTAAAAAAAAAACCAGAAACAAAACACAACAAATATAATTTACGCAGGATGTAATGAGATACTCTGTTGTTTTAGGAAATTAATACGAGGAAGGAATTGTTTTTCTAATCCCCGTTTAGTGAGTTGATACAATGTAATTTAATATTATTTCATTTTAATTTAACATAATTAAAACGACAGATAAATTAAATCGGTACCTTGTAACAGGTAAACTTTATTTTGATTCATATATTTGGTTAATTATTGACCCAATTATTACCATATAATTTGGGAAATCAAAAAGTAATTCTGTTATTCATAAATTGCTATCATAAAATAGTATAGAATGTTCTGTGAGAAATGTAAATTTTTTGATGTTTCTGAATGTTACAAAAACTGAAAAATTTAATATGTAATTCAAACATAATTCCGTAATTTTATTAACAAGAAACGATGTCGAACATTTTTTACTTTCTAAACTACTGCCCGTGTAGTTTTTAATTATTTACTTTGTAAATTCGTAAAAATATTCCTAACAGTGGAGTAATATTGTCACGTTTTTGGATAGCTATTAAACAAACGGGAAGGGCATTCGTGCTTTATCTCGGTGCTATCAGTACCAACATATTGAGAGAAAAGTGTCATTAGCTACCTCGCAGTGGACGGTTACACACACAAATTTAGCTAATTTAAAAAGGTGGGTTGATCTAATTAAGTGCTGGTAAAAAACCTACATGTTAGGTTAGGTTTTTTTTTTGTAATATAAGATATAACTCGATAAGACTTATAGCCCTACGAGTATTATATAAATATGTTTTCTTTGGCGAATCCAGCCGTGATATTTAAAGTTTGAGGCTTAATATGCATATGTCCAGTAAGAGGCGACGCAAAAAGCTGTCACTCGATAGAACCTAGAGAAATCTACCAAAATGGTCTCTATTTTAGCGTCAACTCGAAACCAGCTAATACAATTTAAAGTTATTACACATTTCCACCATGAACTCGACAACATAACCTATATTTAATGTTAAACCCCAAATATATATAGTGGAACTATGTAATTAAAGTGAGAAAATTAAATATTAACTGTTGTCATATCTTTAATTTGTTTTGATAAAAAACTATGCAATTATTTTGTACTTTGTGTGTTGTGTAGTGTAATAAAATGTCTCTCATTTTCCACAAAGTTATTTGATTTTGATACACGGGTCATGGACTCAGCTTCAGTAGGACTGACTAAATTTGTATTTGTTATCGTCAGTTCAATGCGTTATGAAGTGAAATTTTGTCTATAAAACTATAAAAACTATGTCTAGTTGCCTAATTATTTTCTACATTCCTTTTTATTGGGAGCCAATATCAACTGTTAGAAAAGAAAAGCAAATATTGTATTAAATGCTACATACAATAAATGTACTACATAAAGGATTAAAGTTTGAATTAGATAACATTATTGATAAGAGGATATAATATTGCTAGTCTCAGCAAAGAAGCTTACTTATCTATACGTAAAATGTACGTATTTGTAAGCAAATCTTGTACTTAATACCGCACTTTAAGTGATTACAATTCTTCAACAGACAGAGGGTCAGAAGACACGAACCATTTCACGTTAGTGACAGTCACTGACCTTAAACGTGACGGTGTATATAAATCACGTTTCTGTAATTATAAAGTTTTAAACAATTCTAGATTTAAAAATATCAAGGGATGATTCAAAGAAAGTGAAAGTGAAAATGCGTGTATAATACCAGCAGTAATTTCTGTTTATGCAGAGGCTCTACTTGTTATTCCGTAGTAGTTTAATTATGTAGTTTATTACATGAAATAAGATTTCAGAAGAACTGTTTATAGCACTACTCAACTCTGTAAGAAGCTGCAATTTGTTCACAGTGAGCAAAATTTTGTATTGAGAAATGTATTCTATAATGTCCCTGCAAAAGCGACTATTTACATATTATTTAATTCCGTGGTTGACCAATGTACGATAAGAAAAAAAACTGTTCGTAGTCTGCTACAGTACAACTAATGGTAAACTTCTATACAAAAATTGAGACAAAAACACAGATAAATGCAATACCGAGTCTTACATACGATTCTTAAAGAAGATTTTAAACTTATTCTTTAATATCTACCTAGTAAGCACTTCACAATAAACGCAAATAATTGAAATGAAATATACTATAGTAGATATAGCGTATTTGTCGGTGAAAATACAAATATATTTTTCGCTACAAAAACTTTACCGGAAAACGAAGGGTATAATGTAGAATAAACCTACGCAACGTGTATGCTCCATTGCTTAGCTGATCGCATATAAAATAGAGCAATAAATCTTCTGGAGTAAATTGATGATAAACGCACAGTATCCGAGGAATGTAGTCCTCTCGAATATTTGCAGCACAAGGAAAATATAATGGTTATATCTTAGAGTAAAACTCAGGCTACAATTAACATTTAGTAGTTGTTGATTTCTTAGTAAGTTTAATGGTGGTAGCGCCACGCTGAAACTATTACTGGTTTTAGCATGAATGGGTCGGCTCGTCCGGGGTAAGTACCACTCTCATAGAAAACCGACGCGATGTAACAGTGCTTGCATTGTTGCGTTTCGTTCGGTTAGTGAGAGCGTCGGAGGACCACTTCCCCTCCCTTCTCCTCGCTCCTTTCCCACTCCCTCCCCTAACCCTTCCCCCCAAAGGGTGGCCACGCAATTGCAACTCCTCTGGTGTCGTTAGTGTCCATGGACGGTGGTGATCACTTAAAATCAGGTGAGCCACCTGTTCGTTTGCCACTTGTGACATAAAAAAATAAATAAAAATATAACAGACAACCATTTCTATACATTATTCTTATAAATAATTTTATTTGTTTATAAATGTTAACGTATAATTGAAAAATAGGTAATGTTACAAGTTTAATACATAGAACACAATCGAAAGACCAATTTCGGGTGTGAGATATTCTCCTTGAACGGCTTAAGTACCGTTATGTGTGAAATATTTACACTCAAATTGCCCTTTAGTATGATACCATCGCTATAATCTTGTCTTATGTCGATACAGTAAATTTTACCTGTCATAATATTGGTATACTAGACTATAGAAATGTGTATTATCATCAAAAATAGCAAATATTATAATAACATAAAGGACAAGTTATTATAATTTTCTTCATACTAAAACATAACGTTCCCTTCCATATAAATACAATATTATTTGGTTTAAAATGAATATTTTGTGATACAATATGTATCTTTTGTACTTGTTAGTAAACAAAGGAATTTGCTTCATTACAATTATTATGCGGACTTTATCCTTTGACGCAGCGGTAAATTGTATCAAATACTTTCAAAAAGATTTTCCATAAAGTATACCGTTTTCCGGTATCATCCCATGATCCCTTAATTCCAGAATACATATTGTGTTCACAACGTAACCAAAAAGTATGGTTTATTTATATAGAAATTTGATACATTATTTTCAAAAAGAAAGGAGCAATTCGAAATATAGATTACGTCTAAATATATTTTTGTTAGAAATAGAACTAATTATTGATTATTATTTAAAAAAGAACTGACCAACTTAGATATAAACTATTAAGAATAAACTCTGACAACTAATCACTTTTTAAATAACCGACAAGAGTTCGGACAGAGCTTCTGCACGGTACGACGACTGCCTAAAGAGTGAATAAACACGGCGAGCGGTCCTCATTATACGAGTATAGGCCGTCGCAGTATAACTACCCGATATTTCATTTATTTTCAACAATATTATAATAACAATTGTGGTTTAAAATATGATTACAACATTTGTCTACAAAATTACTAGGTCGAGTGTTCAATTTTCGCTGGTTTAATTAAGCTTGTCATGTTCTATTATTTATTACTCGAGAATTTGGTTTTCGACATATGCTATATAAAAATCCTTTAATAAATGTATCGAAAAATATTAAAGAACCTATATGAAATGGATCAAATATGTGGTAAAGTACATGCTGACTTTTTTTTCCACCATACATTAAATTTAAGGTGTGACCTAATTAATATATATTGCACGTTACTCAAAATAAATAAACTTTTTGTTGATCTGGTTTATCTACGGAAGAATGAAAAGTCGATCACGTGCCTTACCTATATTCAACGAGTATACAGTTTTGGATTTTCTTGGTAGGACAGGAAGGTTAAAAATCAACAGTGAAATAAATAATGGAACGACATTAATTACGTTTACTGAATCATTGTAGTCCGATGAAGCTGTTAAGACCTCGCTAGGTCGATATCGTAGTAAGTTCGATAAAAAATGACCTTCTCCGAATCGATTCATGAAATAACTACGCAAGATATTTTAGACAGTCTCATCGTAATGTAAATCCCGCCAACGCTGAGTCCAGCGAGATTATTCCATGCATTATTTACAAATATAATTATATTTTACGCAGACTTGATTTCTTTATATCTATGCACATAAATAAAATTGAAGTGACTGTTTGTGTTATCAAAATGACAGCTTTTATAAAAATATAATATAGCATTTATAATAAAAACCAATATTTAAAATTGATGTCTAGTCCATTGAAATGTTACAATTTAAGGACCTAATATTGCATTTTTTAGAGGACGCAATTTTATTTTTGGGACATGTGTGGGGATTCAATAGAAGCTTAACCCCAATTTTGTGAGGTTGGTGCCCTTGCCGCCGGCTGCCATCTTGGAAAAGGGGTGCAAACACCTTTTTCGCGATATCTCGGAAACTATGCGTCCTACAAAAAATTCGTGATGACATAATTTATAGTAAATCGCTTAAACAAACTTGGGTTTAAGCTTCTTTTGATCCCCCCACCCACACATGTTCCTCCTAAATGCGTCCTCTAAAAAATGCAAAGCTCATGTAACATTTCAATGGACTAGTCTATCTGGTCGTCATTTTATTCCGGCTAATCTCCGAATCGTTGGACCCAATTTGACAGGACTTTCACTGCCAGCTAGCTGATGTCATAACAAGTAATTTTAGAAACAAAAATTAAGTTCTTACGCAAGTATAATAAACTAAAGAAATAATGTCGACAAACTCGCGCGACTAATTACGCTGAACAAAAATATTTTGTTAAATTCCACACGGACGAAGTCTGGAGTAACAGCTAACCTAAAATATATATGAAATTAAAATATATGTTGTTCGTCCATTCGATGGTATATTTACAGAGTTTCAATATATATTTAAATGATATTACCTCAGTAAACAGAAATGTACGGAATAAATTGGAACACTTTTATTTAGAAAAAAAAATTGGGTCTAACGCAAACCTTAAATATTAGTTTATTAAGAAAGAAAGAGAAAGAAATACGTTATTGTTGGAACAACCATACAATTAAATTTAATTACACAAACTAATTAGACAGGAAAAACAACATTGGAAAATGAAAAATAGATATCCAACAATTGGCGAACCCATTCAGCAAAAATCTGCAATACAGTAAGTAGTACTGCAGCGCTGATTTTCGATGGGAGCCTATATGATGTTAAACGGATGTACAGTCGGTCATATAAATGTTAATACAAAATTTAAAACGAAGAAACAAATAACACAGACACACATAACACGTCACTTCACGTCACGGATGATATGATATATGATATGATTCATATTAATAAGAAGCAGTGCCCCAATACCGAGCGCACCCCATATATGTCTTTACACTGAACAAAGATTTTTTGCTAATTCCGAGGCGGTGAAAGATGCCGATAACAGTTAACCAGTAATATATAATTTCGATAAATACAAGGATACCTTAAAATGTTGTCAAATATTCGCATCCTTAAGTTAGTGTCTAAATTATCCTCGAACCGTAACAGCGAACTTATAATATTTTGTTACGTTACAGACTTTGCACAGGTGAGTATAAAATTTAACTATATTCGACCCTGCTTTACCGTTTATTATCTAGACACGCGTAAAGATAGAATGTAGCGATATAAGTATACGTTAGCTACGACATACACAATTTTTAAATACAACATTCGCCATTCGAAGATCGACGATGAAGTATTGATTTAATAATTATCGAAATGATAGGCGATCTATTCGACTCAGCTTTCTATATGTCGTTATATAATGTTGGCTTCGTAATATAATTCTAGATAATTATGCCGATTTTGTACAAGTATACCGACACATTATACAAAACCCAAAAATGTTATTGTATTGATTTTATATGAGTCCCCAATCAAAATGGCTTTATATTAGGGTTTCATGTGTTATATAAATATAAGGTCACAATGTTATTAACAGTCAGAGCGTGTATTATAGCAATATTACTATTATATATAGACATGAGCAGACAGAAAAGTTACTCTCTCAGCATTCCAAAAATTATACATATCTTTCATACGAGCATAGACACGTACACTCACTCACTTTTACACTCACACTCATCACAACGACACACACCCTCTCTAACACTTTTATTAACATACACACATACTTATTAAGTTATTATATGATTTTTGTTATTTCTTTGCCTTAAGTTTAATTCTTAAAATGTAATTTACTCTAAATATTCTAAACACAACACGCGCCACCGTCAATTAAAGGCAATTTGTAATCAAGCATTAGGCTTCCATGAGACAGGCATTGCCTAGCTTGCGGCTATAGTTAAGGCTATATTATTTAAAAGGTTCCAGAAAATAAAGAAATTTGTATAGATACAAGGATATATTTATGACAAACACATACAATTATGCTCATCACTCTAAACAATTCATGTGCGGGGTTCGATTCTTGCAACTCTCAGTTCAATTAATTCAGTTCAGTTAAAAAAAGGTGGTAGAGCCACGCTGTAGCTATTACTACTTTCAGCATAAATGGGTCGGCTCGCTCGGGGTAGTACCACCATCACACAGAACACCGACGTGAAGTAACAGTGCTTGCAGTGAGAGCACTGGAGGCCCACCTCTTTTCCCTCTTTCAAAAAAATTTCCCTACCCCTCGCCCATATACAGACTGGCAACGCACTTGCGACTCCCTTGGTATTACTAGTGTCCATGGACGGTGGTGATCACTTAACATCAGGTGTCCAACTTGTTCGTATACCTGCTTTTGCTTTTAGCGTTCGTATGTTGCATATATATATATCACTGCACTACAAAGCTTGTCGATATTATTTGTTTATTTGCTTTTACATTAACACTAGTCGGTTGCACTAAATAATTATACGTTCATATAATAAAATGATAGAGGTATGTCATTGTGCACGTATCTCTCAGAACTACTGGATAAATTTTATGTTTTTTTTTAATACTTCATACGGTTTAGTGTTTGACCACATTTAATTTGATGTTGACGATTTGCTAAACACGCTAGACCTAAAGATGGCTGGCACTCAAATGTATCTGCCGGAACAGATCAACAGGTGCTAGGTGTAGGAGGCTTCCTCTTCATTCACAGCTGATGTATATACTAACGTTCACTCGATGAAAATATTATAAACGTTTATTGAACAATTTTTATAGGTGGTAGAGCCATGTTGAAGCTATAACTGGTTTCAGCATGAATGGGTCTGCTCGCTCGGGGTAGTGTCACCCTCTCATAGAAAACCAACGTGAAGTAATAGTGGTTGCATTGTTGCGTTTCGTTTTGTCAGTGAGAGGCCCACCTCCCCTCCCCTCGCCTCCTCTCTCCCTTCCCTTCCCCCCAAACACAGGCTGGCAACGCACTTGCGACTCCCCGGATGTTGTTAGTGTCTATGGATGACGGTGATCACTTAACATCTGGTGACCCACCTGATCGTTTGCATACTATTTAAAAAAAATCTGTATTTATGTAATCACCGAAACGTTCGCCTTTGCAATCTAAAATCCGACGTAGCGGCGAGAGGGTTGGGGGAGAAAATACTCATCTAAAAAGAAATCCCCATAGCTCCATCTATACATATAATAAAAGTATACCTATATATCTATACCAATATATCTATACCAATATATAAAGCTGAAGAGTTTGTTTGTTTGGTTGAACGCGATAATCTCAGGAACTATGAGTCCGAAGTCTTTGATTTTAAATAGCTGATTTATCGAAGAAGGCTTTAGGCTATATATCATCACGCTAAGACCAATAGGAGCGGAACACCACTGAAGAATCTTTCAAAATCGGGCACTTTTTTCGTTTTGAGTGATTTCGTTACCGTTAGTATTATATACGTTGCCATAGTAACGTGGTAAGTGTCATTCGCAAACATTTTTATTTTGTTTTTCTATTCCAAATGTTTATTCTACGTTTGTTTTGTTTCCAATTTTTTATTTGTAATCTATTACGTAATATAAAAATATAGTTTGTGTATGTACAATTGAAATAACAACTTTTTGATGAATGGATATGGTTGGAAATGACCAAAAAAATTTTTTTTATACTTTGTCTATATTTTTATATTATTATATTTTGTTTGTTTGTTTCTTTGTTCCGGGTAATCTCCAAAACGGCTGGACCTAACTTAACGGGAATTTTACTGGCAGATAGCCAAAATTATAGCGGTTGACATATGGACCGTTTATTTTGAAAGTGGTGTAAGTCTATTTTCTTTTGTTTCGAGAAAATTAAAGGTTACTATATTTGTTCATTTAAAAATACAGGCAAATCATATGAGGTCTGGCATTGTTTCTATTGTTTTATCAACATTTAATTTGTTTATATAAATTTGTTTTTGGCTAATTAGACTATGATAATACATATTTATGTGCTGTAAATGAACTTACACCACTTTCAAAATTAGACAATTGTAAAAATCATTTAATTTCAATTTTGAAAAATCAAATATCGCTTAAAATATACTGAAGTATATTTTATATATTTAATATAATTTTGTTTACAAATACGCATAACAACACATACAATTTTATTTTAGACGGCAATTACATTGTCATTACAAGAATTTACTTATTCTCTGCATGTGGTATTGTTTCAAAATATTCATGATGCACCGGAGGTATATAGGGTAGTAGCTGCTTCATATCTTTATATTTTTCGTACGTAATAGGTATGACATTTTTGTACAAAGGCTCCAGGGCGATTTTTTCAAATTTTAACGGTCTTCCAGGACGTAGAGGTAATAAATTTATAATTTTAAATTGTGCGTCCGTCATCGCTGTTTTATAAAAAATGGTATATGGTGCAATTTTGAGGAACCTCAACCAACATATTTGCAACCAATTGACCTGTTCCCCGTTAGTATTTTTTTAATCTGATTTTTAATTGCATTTTGGAGATTTTTTGTTGAAATGAAATTCTCCCGTTTCATTTCATATAAAATGAATTTATCCTGTTTTCTACATTGCGCTATTACATTATAGTAATCTTGTGGTGTGTACACAAAATTCATTTTTCTCAATGCCATTTCTATGATGCTAAAATCTGCATCGTTCGGAAGGTTGATGAATGCCCCGAGAGTAAAAATTTGTGGTCAATTATTTCAATGCTGTTTTCCGACTGGACAACCTTCAACCACATCAATGCCATTTGTAAATTTTGATTTTGCCCAGTACACATGTCACTATAGGCAATAACATGGCTTTGGGTCGTTATATTTTCTAAGTGCTTCAAACAGCATGAAGCCACCTCTTGCGATCCCCTAGAAGCAATGGTTTCGTCCCACACGTACATATTAACTTTATTATTATGTAAATTGTGAAAACCCTCGTTTAAGACGTACATATTTCGTTTGTAATATGCGATTGAGACAGACATTTTTTTTAATTCGCCAAAATACGAGCAAAAATACGGAGTCATACAGCCTTGTCGTATTTATTTTCTTCTCACAGGTTATGCGCTGTACATTTTCTAATACATTTCTCTAATTTTTTAATATCTATCTTTTAACTTACGAGTAGTGGAAACACGGAGGGGAAACAATGCAAATCGTCCGCGG
>MU158800.1:845450-857515 GCA_015888305.1 Antheraea pernyi
CTCATAAAAAGTAATTTAGATTTTTTATTCGCCTTCGGCTGTAGTGGGATATCCGTAATGCTTGAACTAATTTACACGGGACTTTCACTGGCAGATAACTCATCTTATAAGAAGTAATTTAGACTATTTTATTTTGTTACTCAAGACTTCATCCGCAATATCCTACTATCTCCTAACTGGTTGTACCGACTTTCACGGGACTTTTAGGGGCAGATAACTAGCGGGCTCGGAAGACGTTTTCCTGCCCCTATAATAAAATGAAAACCTTGACAAATTATACTGCGCGTGCAGAGCCGCGGGCTACAGCTAGTAATATATTAAATCTGATGTGTCCGTGCTTTTTAGATTTTTGTGAAAAAAATTGTTGCAGATGTATTCGAATAAGTAATTAAATACATTTCAATTGTCTGTTCAAATGTCTGTTTGTATGAACACACATCACTGCTATAGTACTGCGTTCATAATAAAACCTCACTAAGAATCATAAAGCATATCCTCGAGTAATATTAAGTCTTGGTTTGATTAAAATCGATTCACTCTATCAAAAGTTATTGTAATTTTAATGACGACGCGACTTAATTACGAGAGAATAGTAAATAAGTAAATGGACTTAATACAGATTCGTTTATTAGTCGCTGTTTTTTTTATATTAGGTACCACGCGGACGGAGTCGCGGGCACTGTTAGTTCTAGGAACTTCGCGTGTAGCAATGTGTGCGTAAATAAATATATATAAAATAATAAAAAATACAAATAGACGAAGTCGCGGGTATTAAGTAGTTACCTATAATAAAAGAGGCGGAAGTCTGTGTTTAAAAACTTCGTTGCCTTTTTAAAACAGGCCAAGAAAAAGTGGAAAAGTTCCGCCTATTTCTTTGATTTCCTCAGTTGCATCTTTTCTGTTCCTCCGTTGGGTTGATTGCAAAATATAAAGATTACTTACTATATTAGATATATAAGCTCGTTTTGCGTCCAAGCTTTTTTTTACACACAACATAATTAAGAACATGACATCGTCAATAGTAAAAAAGCTACACTTGTAATTTATTTTTTCATTTCAGGTCAACAAATTTCCGCCGGTTGCTATCTTTTTTTTAATTTAATTTAGTATTCCGCAAAAATAAACATGAGCCTACGTTTTAGGATAATCCTAAGAAATACGATTTGTGTAGTTCTTATTATTTATGTTTACCCTAAAAGAAATATAATATATGTTACGTTATTATACTTATTTATTTATTTTTATAGATAAAACTTATTACTAAATTAAACAAAGCAACTGTAAGATATATTAGTATAAGTATAAGGAACTCGCGAGTTAAAGTTAGCGTTAGCCTATAGTAACTATTCCACGCGAACGAAGCCACAGGCAGAAGCTAGTTGTATATACCTTTAAGTAAATTTCATTGATAGTTGGGAGTAACCCTATATAACGATTAGTGTTATATTTAAAGTAAGCACACTACTGGCATTAACTTTGATTTCATTATTTGTATATATTTTTATATTGGATCTCAATAATTAAGATATTCCATTATATATCGTCCATAAATACCAAAAAAAATCTGTTAGGAAATAAATAAGAAAAATTATACAAACATAAAAAATATATTTTACTGTCGATTGAAAACGGGGAACGAAATTCAAAAGCTTGCTTCACAAAAAACCATACAAAAACTCGTTTATAAAAGTCATATTTCAACTGCTCCGACGACAGCGGGAACTAGATATAGTACTGCGTACATAACTATGTACACAGGCTACTCCGTGGATATGTTTGCTTACACAGCACAGTAGTTCAAAAACTTCTAGTGAAATGGGAATTTCGTCTATCTGGCTGTGAGCCAAGTGGTCAGAACCACGCATGCCACAAACAACTATCTACGTCTTTTCCATTTTTGATTAACTGAATACACAAAAGGTTATATAACATTTATAATATGTATAAAACTTCTAAAATTCGTGCTTATAAACATTAGCCTACTAGATTGCACCCAATATACGTGGACAATTAACAAAGCAGCATATTATCACATTTTCTAAAGGCTGATATAACAGTAGTGACGCTCGAAAAACACCATTCTGAAGCTATGCTAAAAGCGGTCAAATTAATGTCTTGGAGGCAAATAGAGAGCATTGTGATGTTTGTGTACGTGCTTCTAGTCTCCGATTTAAAATATCGCTCCCAGAAAGTTAGTACCCTAAGGGGCAAGGTTTGCGAGATCGTTGCCTCGAATTCACATTCCACGGGGTTCTATTTTCGGGTCGTTTCTTCCTGGTATATATATATAAATGATCTGCCACTAGTGGTTGACAGTTATGTTGGTATGGTTCATTATGAGAATGATACTTCACGTATATTCAGGATTATCTGTGTCCGCGACTCCGTCCGTGTGGAACCTAATGTAAAAAACCAGTGACAAATAAAGTCATCTGAATGTATTAAGTACATTTACTACTTTTCTCTCGTACTTAAGTCGCGTCGTCATTAAAATTGCAATAACTTTTGATAGAGTGAACCGATTTTAATGAAACAAAGACTAAATGTTACTCGATGATATTCTTCATGATTTTCTTGGTGCGGAATTATCGTGCACGAGGAACTTTAGCAGTGATACGTGTTCAAACAAAGAGATAGACATTTTTATAAAAGATTGAAATCTATTTTATTACTTATTCGACGACACATGCAACAATTTTTTTCGCAACAATCTAAAAAGTACAGACACGCTAGATTTACAAGAATGGATGTATGTACAGATATCTAAATTATACTTGAAATAAATTTTCTGGTTGCTTTATATTACATAATTTATTACTAAATGCAGATAAAATAAAATGTATAAGAGTTACGTTGTTTAATGTAACACGTGTTAATAGTAGAATCAAGATTGATGAGAATCTAGTTGGCTTAATTGATAATATTGTGTTCTTGGGTACCACGCTTGATTCTAAATCACAACGCGTGCCTCACATTATAAAGTTGACGGGAGGATTAGGTTCTGCTGCATTCGCAGTTCGCAAGATATTTATTGCCACTGTAAGGTTGGTCCACTTCGGTTACTTCCATAGTTTAATGTTTTACTGTATTACGCAATAAGGGACAACAGTACCATATTCCCAATACAAAAACGGGTTGTTCGAGCAATTTACAATATCGGGTTCACGAATCATTAATCAAGAATTCGATACGTTAACTTAGCTCTCGCACTGTATTCTTGATAATTTTATTTAATCCTGTAGAAATGTAGAAAATTTGATTTAATAAAACACCGACATGATGTAATACTAAAAACAATGGTAATTTGGTCATCCTACGATTCAGGTTCATTAAGACCAATAACAGATTTTTAGGTAAATAGTGTTAGATTTTATAACAAAATACCTAACTATATTTCCGATTTGCCGGATAGTGAAATCAAGTACCATATTTTTACCATATAGTTATTATTTGGTATGGTAATGTCTGAAAATAACACCCCTCTGTATGCATCCGCCAAAAACGAATGTTTTAAAAATTAAACTGGATGGAATTTTAACATTCATAATCATCTATTCAAGGTCTAAAGTGAATACATTTTTGATTTTGTTTTTTGAATGTATTGTTTAGAATAGAGTTAATAAATAATTAAAATTTGCATTTGTATTTTCAGCAATTATAAACTCAATATAAAGTATGTAATTTGACCAAAAAAAACATTCAAAAACACCCTAGAATTGAATGAAACTAAACAAAACAACAGAAACAATAAAAAACAACCTCGCTCCATTATTATTTGCACAAACAAAATATACATAACCAGAAAACGAACGAAACAGCGTTTCATGATTAGATTTCATTTGAATAACGTTCGGAGAAATAACACAAATTTGTGAAAATATAAGGTAAATATATGCGATAGAACGCTGACTGACCAAAAAGGTTTTAAAAATGTATTTAGACTTATATATATACGGGTACTCCTGTTACTACACCCATCGTGCCTATATCGCCATTTATAGATAACATATAAATATTTATGACTTTGCCTATTTATTGTAAATGTGGCTACATTATACCATATACTGCTATTCATTTTTTTCCTTGTTTTAGACTAATTGTATATATAATAAAGTGCTAGGACTTAATTATTACCTATTTTACGTGGAATTCAAACATTTATCATGTCTAAATGGTGTAATTACCAATCTTTCGTTTGGATATAAAAGTTCCTGTATGTCAATATTACACATATTAATAACTAGTCTCTATCATTTTCCTTCACATAAAGGTTATATTGTTTCCGTATATCGGTACAAAAACAGCTATGTTTCCAACTTGGTACAGAGCTATTGAAGATATAGTAACTCTTACAAAAATCTACACTTTGTAATTTGTGTGATGGTTCACACGCAAGTGCTGAACAGTTGTGCTCGCATATATATAACGTTTAGGTAATTAATTATAATGAGGTTTCCGAGTAAAAGCCTAATCCTAACTATCCTAATATTAATATATAATAATAATTTTTACTAATATTATAAATGCGAAAATGTGTATGTTTGTTTGTTACATTTTAACAGAAAATATATATTGGTCTCGAGAGATGGATCAAATCTACATGAAACCGCGAGGAAAAGCTAGCATTTTATGAAGGCACACGATTATTATAAACTAGCTTTCGCTCTCAGTTTCGCACGGGTTAGTGTAGATTTGACCTAACCCCTTGGATCAGCTTTTTTCCAGGATGAAATGTAACTATGTTCTTTTCTGTACCCGTAACAATATGTGGGCAAAATTTCCTAAAGTTCGGTTCAATAGTTAAGGGGTGAAAGCGTTACCATCAAACATTCTCAAATTCGCAGTTTTGCCATACACATTTATTATACACGTCACTCGAGTATGGACAGCATATAAATTACATGAGTAGAGTCAGTGGTTTTGAAATGATTTATAACTTAACATTGGGCAGTTCATATAAATTATCGAATAAAAATCTTAGATATAGAGATGAGATTTACAATATATCTAGTACATTAATATCGTTGATTTTATGTAACTTAAAAGAACATGGTAATAACGGTATGTGTAATTAAAAGTAATTGAGACAATTAAGTTCCGACGAATATTTGCTTTATGGTTTCATACTGATTCCTATCAACAATGGTTACGCTTTTGTCGCAAAATTACAAATACTCATTTGCAGTTGATTTACCCAATGCGAGCATCATTTTGATTAAGTTAAACTTGAATTTCAAATTTTATTTTATTATAATTTTTTATGGTTTTTACTTTCATCGCTTTATAATTTTTATATTAAAGTTTTTTCTTGCTTGCATATAAATTAGTGACATATATTTCAAAATACTAAAACCTAATCGACATCTAGAATCAATATTAATAAATCAGCACTTTATTTACGTATGTTTCAGAAAGGAATACGATAGAAACCATTATATTCCGGCCATAATGTTACCTTTTCTCTATATACTAATTCCTAGAAAGATTTTGGTATTACGTATAAAGAAAAAATCGACATGGAATTTTAATTTTCTGTTATTATATTGCTTTTATAAAATTCTTGTTAGGATAATTACGAAACTCTTATCGCGAACGAATATTGTGGGGATTTTAGTATTTTGCACGACACATTGAATAGTAAATATATAAAAAACATATCCTAATAACTGTAATATAATATGGAAAATATAAATACAAATAGATAACATTAACATTTGCTTTGTGATTCTCCCATTTTATTTTTTTTTAGACCACAAAATGTTGCGTTTTTTTTTTCGTTTCATCATATTGCAATGGTAATGTAAAAGGCTACGATAATTAAATAATTAGAATTAAAAGTTTTCAATTATATGTTAATAAAATATTACAATTTATAAGGGAACTTTATATCACAAAGATTCAACAGTCTATACATTGTGTAGATTAGACAATAGGATACGACTTAATTATATTGACTGAAACCAAGTATCTTTTTACACAAACTGTGTATTGATCCTTCCAACGGTTCAGATTCGGTGGCAAATTTACCTGTCAAATATCAATTAAATTATACTATTTGGAATAATATTACTGTAGTAAACATAATCTAAGACCTACTGGCTTATATATTTACATATATTATATAAGTATGCGTTATAAGGTTGTAATTACTTCACCAAGTTTAAGAACAACAATTGCCAGCTTTACGCACATCAAAAACACATTATGGTTTTGGGAACCCAGATCCTATAATCACGGTACTAAATTTAGGGTGCGGTAAACATACAATGGAAAGCGACGGCTTATGTTCTCAACCTTCCTTCAAAGTTCTTAGAATTCTTATTGTCCAGACGTTTACGGTAATACAATGATGTATGTAACTAACAAATGGATGAAACCTGTGACAAAAAATTAGTTTTTAACCTGATACTAAGAACACACTTGAAATTTGTTACATAAACTTTATTATTATTATTTAAATAAAAAACTGGGTTTCTAATTCGTTTTCAGATATTAAGATAATGAATATTAATATTCAAATTCAACCGAAAATAAGCGACGATACACGTTTGACGTAAATAGTTAGATACTTGTGTAGTGTAACAACGTATATTCGGTCAGTCGGAGAAACTTATTAACACTAACAGTGTAGGCACTATGACTATTTATCCGAGCAGAGACTCGCAGAATAACCTCGTCATAGAAGTGAACCCCGATCAATGACATCTTGCCCTTTATAGGACAAACTCTCTAATAGGGTAGCGCTAATGTACATACTCCGGTCGCGTCCCCGATGTCTTGTAGTGACACCGGAAGTAAATGTACGGCCTGAGTGCATTTGCGCCCGGCGTTGCGTTTTGCGGGCTGTCCAGCGTCCAAGAGCGACGCTCGCGCGCCACTCAGGACACTCACGTATTAATGCCTACGTTTGAAACGAACGCCGGACGCGACGATACGCTCGACGCTCGATTACAGCGTCCACTCTGGACGTACACTATGTCCGTTGAAATCGTTGGAATATCATTTCAGTCAATAGAATTATTATAAAGGCTATATTATATCATTAAGATTAATTACATATATAGAAATCATGACACTTGATATATATCGAAAAAGTATTTTGTATTTTTTTTTGTATAATGTTTAATTGTCATGTCATGAAAATTTAACATTCAAGGATATAAATTCTTCTCTAAACAAAATAAAAATAGCCAATTCTAACATCATACAAATGTGCTTTTTATTTCGAAACATAAGAAAGAATTCTCCGCTTTTCTCATACCTCTCTCTATATGCCAACATTCCCACGTCAGATATGAATATCGAAACGTTAACTCAATAAAGGAAATTATAAATATTAAGAAGGTCGCTCGCATTCTACATATTGGAATTCCACAAATTGGAATAACATATTTGACATTTAATATCGCAATAAATACTAATAATAAAATTATTTGTAGGTGGCAGAGCCACGCTGAAGCTATTACTGATTGCAGCATGAATGGGTTGGGTTAGCTCGCGCGGGGTACTACCACCCTCTCAAAGAAAACCGATGTAAAGTAACAGCGCTTGCATTGTTGCGTTTAGTTCAGTCAGTGAGGGCGGCCCACCTCCTTTCCCCTTCCCTTCCTCAAAACACAGGCTGGCGTCGCACTTGCGACTCCCCTGGTGTTGCAAGTGTCTATGGACGGTGGTGATCAATTAATATCAGGTGACCCACCTGTCCGATTGCGTCCTATAACATTTAAAAAAAACTATGTAAAACGAAACCAGTCATTCTGATAGCATTTTTGTACTAGCAGAATTGTTCTCAATAATTTAAGTCACACCGAGGTGGTAGGAATTTCTCTAAGTTCGCATGGCTAGTTGCCATCCTCAAGTTGGAAATCTGTCTCCAAACACCTAGGGCTGTGTTCCGACAGCTGCACTTCAAGTCCGTCTTTCAAGGCTTAGCGTATATACCATTTTAAACCACACCATCATTTAAAATCTGACGAGTATGTGTATATAGTATTAAAAAAAGGAAGCACAAAATAACAGCAAATTAATGTTCATATTCACAAGAAGCTAATAAGTGATGTTTATTAGATGATTACTACTACAGCTTCTAACATAAAACTATAACAGCTGATCCGGCCACCCATTGTTGTGGCTCAGTTGTTACATGGTGAATTGTATAAAACCCGTGCACCATCAAATAAACTGGAGTTGTAAAATAAACTCAAAATTAAAACGTGGTGCCATCTATGAGATATCTATAACAGTTGAGCCTACAGTTTTCACTCAACAAACTAATATAAAGCGCCATCTATTAGAGACCGATGAAACTTACAATCAATAACAATAATCACCATTGAAAATAAATCGAAATATAAATTAGTCTATTTCTCAAGTTCAACTAAATTATACACAAATGCGAACTTTCATGAAGATCGGTTTCGAAGTTTATCGGGAACAAATATCATGACACTGGATTTTTATACATTAGATTAAAAACGCAACATAGAATGTACAAAAACGTAAATACTATTAAATCCTGTAATTAAAATGTTGCACTAACAACTACGAAACGACTTAAAATTATGAAAGACGCAAAATAAATACTCTAAACGACCGGTTTGACGGTGAGGCTTTCATCATAAATGTCCGCAAAAATCAGAAATGACTGCGGAAAACGTTAAATGAAATCTTTCATTAAGGGATGTCGATTATTCCACGAGACCGCCATAATTGAAAGCGTTCTACGACATTTGACGGAAGAATTTAATGATTTTCTTTTAAAATAAAATTTATTATCGTTGCTCATTGATAAAATAATCAAATTGTCTACTTGGTAAAATTGAGTAACGGTCATCACAGATTTTAAGCCGGTGGGTATGTCTAGAAGCGTATAATATACATGTCTTTCTTACATACCATAGATAATTACTAAGTAAGGATTTACGAGAATTTTTCACTTAAGAACCTTCTATTAATTCCAATGTCAAAGCCCATCCGGCATACGTCCGGCATACATACTAATATTATAAAGCTGAAGGGGTGGTTTGTTTGTTTAGTTGAACGCAATAATCTCATGAACTACTGGTCCGATCTGAAAAAATCTTTCAGTATTAGATAGCTCATTTATCGTGGAATGTATATCACATAAAACAAATATGATCAGAGAACGAATGATGTATAAAACCGGTTTTTTTTTTCTTATGAGAGCTTCTGCTGCGTTAGCCCAAAATACCTTTTCCAAGCGGACGAAGTCGCGGACAGAAACTACTTTCAAATAAAACGCTATCGAAATAATAATATAATTTAAAATAACAGCAATATCAATTTATAATTGTTGAACACTAAATAAAGACTTCTCCAGTAAGGCATAAAATATAAATTTAATCATGATACACGCGCAAACTCAAAGCCTAAATCGTGTGAAGAATTATTAATATTATATTACGCTTTCTACTCATTTTACATAAGTACAGCTACGTGGTTTCGCTCGCGTTTAATTTTAGATTACTCTCAAAGCAGTTAGGTAAGCTTTTGTATAGAGCACGAACCTTACACAGCTACACGTCTGAGTTACGTAGCATATTACCTCAATGATATAAGCATTTATAGTTCGGTTCTTCCCGTTCCTGCTCGGTTCTCCTCGAGCGGACGCCCCCAGGCCCTAACATACGACATAGCCCACTCGCAATATTACTTTGATCTCGTTAACATACATACTGACCTAAACTTTGTATGGCAATTGCTCCGCCCCTAATGGATGCAGAGTGATATTATATAACCTATAAACATTCATAATAAAAATAGGCTATAGAAATCAATTTTTTTTTTAATGACTGGTATCAAACATTCAATCACATTCATATATGTTGGATATGATCGAAGTATGTATTTAAAATATTAAAGAAGAAGTCAAGGCATAAGGTTTGCCGACTAAAGGTAAAACTAAAACTCTTTAAAAAAAACAATTATAGTTTGAATTATTTAAATTTCATAATTCCGTCATAAAATTAGTAACATTTATTTATTAAATATGGAATATTTATGGGTTCACTTAACATAAACGTGTGAGTACACATAGATCAGTATTTTATTATTAGGAAATAAGTTACTCTCTCCTTTCGTTTCTACGCTCCACGATCAGGAAATCGTTTGAGTGCTAGGAAATTGAGTTGCGTCGTACAGGGTTCATATGCATTCTATACTGCTCCCAAGCCTCCGTCTATCACTACGAAATTTTATATATTATCGCAATAAATGCAGATACGGGATGAGATTATCGTCATAAGTCACGAACTATCATACTTTTTTTTTGCCAACCAATCTTTTAGATTATTACTGCCATTGTCAAGTAGTTAGTAGTATTTCAGGTTCTTCTTTCAGTCCATTTTGGCAACCAGTCTTCTAGTAGACCATCACTGCCTTTGTCAAGCGAGTATCGATATTACAATTGTCTTGATATAATTTCAATGAACTAACAAGATGGTGGCCAACTTGTTAGAACTTTCCATGGAATTTTTGTGGCATCTCAGAATTCATGGTCCGTGGTAATATTTTCCATTCACTTCACTTATGCACAATAAACAAACTATATTACATAAAACACCACCAATTTTACAGAATATAGAGTCAGGTAACACAAGATTATGAATAAAATATAAAATCCACTACATGACAGACCAAGATCCCGCCAAAAACTCAAATCATACTTCGTAATGATAAACACGGTAAAATACATTTTTTTTCCCCATGGGGGAATCCCCAACGGATATCCATCTCGCCGGGCAGCAGAGAATGGATATGCCCGAGTCGCACGGACTAAAACCCCATGGTACCTTCTTACACCTTTTGGCCGGAGGAGCAGGGACTGTCTAATCGACCCTACATCTGCTTCACGAAAACCACCCATAAATAGTCCACGGTAAAATACCTGAACCGACAGTTTTTATGTACATTAAAGGAGTTTAACGTATGTTAATTCCGAGTTGTTGGAATGACATAGGTTCTGTGTAAACATTTTATCCACGCCATTATTAGAATAACTTTTGACGTTTATTTTAGCGTAAGAAATAGTACAATCTTCGCCACGCAGGTATGGGAGTAACATAATACGAATGCAAACATTTATCTCATAAAACGCAAGGGATTCTCCAGGATAACGGACGAAAGTAAAAAAAATGTAGTTCATGATATTCTTGACGAATTTTGGTAAATTTTCTTTGTGCTATATATAGCAGATAGATTAGCTAAAAAATTAAGCTATATTTCCATATGCTACTTCAAAAAAAATACCAAAAAAAAACGACAACCGTGATTCGAACCGTCGGGCCCGTCGAAACATTTAAAGCACCGTACGTTACAACTGAGCTACGCCTACATGACATTTCTGTACGTAATTATCGACCACGTATAAAACATTTATGTAGACGAAACTGTCACTTATGTTGTTACATTTATTTCATTGTATAAAAAAATGTTTGCTAAACAAAGGTGACAAGATTTATTTATTATCTATACTATAATAAAACTGTAACAAAGCCAAATCTGTACATTACAAAGTTACATTTAGGATACTTTTTGACCCATAAAACGCAAGGGGTTCTCCAGAATAACGAAAGAAAAGAAATTAGTTAATGTAACTAGACTTTTTTGCGACACCGTAGTACAAGAGCCAGCAACGTTGGAAGAACGAGAATTTTAGAAAAGCTGATTCTTTTATATGAAGATATATTATGGCCTTCCATACAGGATTCAGGATACCTGGTGGCAGCGTATGTTATCGAGGCATGTATTTAAGATGGCGTCGTTAATAAAATGAAATATGTTCTGTACAATGGAAAAAATAAAATGGTTTGAAATTAATTATTTTTATTTATAAAATATATCATTGGGCACAATATAGTGTATAAAAAATATCTAGCTGTGATAAATTCATGATTTTAATAGCGTTTAAAAGTTACTGAAAAAATATTGTTCCTAAATTTATTTATAAATCAAAATTTTGACCTGTAACAGTGTGATGCACTTTAAAAAACACAACGTTAACCGGCTACCAGGTATCCTGAATCCTGTTTGGAAGGGCATAACAT
>MU158800.1:858315-917316 GCA_015888305.1 Antheraea pernyi
GGTTCCAACTGGGGTCCATACACCCCTCAAGTTATTTTTTTACGTTACCGCCAATATATGTAGGTTAGTTTTTATCTTAATTGAACCCCGTAGATGATGCTACGAATGGGTTCTAGGCTTATTTTAAAAGATTTCTCACATACCATCTGGGTACATGTTTGAGTGAGCCCCTTGATAGTTTGGATTTACAATTGAAAACGTTAGGTGTGGCTGCAATCGGGTTTTAGGTTGAAAACTACACTTGAAACCGGTGATAACCGTTTTGGTGCAGACGAAGTTGCACGGGTCAGCTAGTTTTAAATAACTGCATAATCCAAAATTATGCACTTATTTTTGTGTGCCGGCTGTGAGACGTTAATTGTGCATCTTGGGTTTTTGTATATCAATGATATATTATGAATGATTGTTAATAGATACATGTGTTGTTAGATTGCCATTTTACAATAAATCAACACTAAATTGCGCTGTGCATATTACCAGACTAATCAACCGATCATTCGAGCGACCGACCGACCGATTAAATCATAATTAATACAAATAATGACAAACGTACACGAAGCCGTGGGGTTAATAGGTATTTTTATAGATCTAACACTCAATCAAAATCAAGCTTAAAAAAATACAAGTGGTTTATTCAACAGGTTTATCGTTAGATATACGAGTACGAACTATGGAAATGTATGTGGACGGTGTAAAATACCTGGTGTTAGCTGGCGTAGCGCAACCACGCGACGCCCGGGCATATATAACGAGTACTTTAACCCTTGAAGTGCTCGCAATCTGATTAATAAACCTTTGAGTATTCTACACAGTTATATCACTAGCAACATTTTGGAACTCAAAATAGTTTTATTAAACTTTTGATTGATTTTACCCAACACAAATACACTTTAATAAACTTTTTCGGATAAAATATGTTTTTATACAGTATTTTTTTACTTTTTTTGTGCATATCTATATACAATCAGTCCTAAACTATAAGCAGATTTGTTCTATGCCGTTTATCGTTTCAAGGAGCTCCTCAGCAGGGGACCCCTCATCCTTCACCATCTGTCACCAAGTTTCTGTATATCATGGCGTTTCAGCCGTTTAGTGTAGTCAATATGGTCCCAACTCCACCAGGTCCTAGTGGTGGAAGAGTGGTATCGATGACTTGAGCGACCTAGCTGGGACGTGGTAACAATCGAGGCTGTTCGACCAGTCATTTTGCCGTGCTACAATAAAAAAAAACTAATATTCTTAGTGTGCATTATATAAGATTGTTCAAAGGACGCTCTTATATACCTAATTTATTTTGAGAAATGTCTATTCCTATAAAGGTAATTTTTTATAGGTGGTAGCTGAAGCTATTACTGGTTTTAGCATAAATGGGTCGTCTCGCTCGGGGTACTATCTCATAGACAACCGACGTGAAGTAACAGTGCTTGCATTGTTGCGTTACGTTCGGTCAGAGAGATCGCCGGAGAAACATCTCCCCTCTCCCACTCCCTCTCCTCCTCTCCCTCCCCCAAACACCGGCTGGCAACGCACTTGCGACTCCCTTGGTGTTGTTAGTGTCTATGGACGGTGGTGATCACTTAACATCAGGTGACCCACCTGTTCGTATGCCTTCTATGACATAAAAAAAGAAAAAAAATCCCCTATGCGTTCTGTTGACTTGAGCAACTGTAGCGGACCAACTGTTTATATGGAGAACAATGATTAATAACTCGTAAGACCAAACGCTGTTATAGATCGAAAAAAAAGCATTTTTTGCGGTGAATTGTTTCTATTCTTATTTTTATGCCAAAAAAGAGTCGACAGGCCGACGTTTAACGGGATGATAAATAGTTATAGCCTCTGAAGGATAGCTACAACACCAGGGGACCTTGAAGAACTTGTTCGAATAATTTTTAAAGAGCCCCCTATTATTATTATTAGTCATGGGAGAGAGCAGTTGTGGTAATATAGTCCTCTGCTCTAATGTACGCATTAGCAGGATTCTAGACAACCTTGTTGCCACAGTTTTACTAGATGTTAACGATGGTTGAAATGGTGGTAAGAACCTCCATTATTTATTATATAAAACATCAACATATCGATAATAAGTAATCACCTTTTATAGTTTAGTCGGAACAGCACATCAACTCTTAATAGGTATCTTCTATACAGACAATAAAATGTAAATCTATCGTGTCTGTATTTTTTAGATTTTTGTGAAAAAAGATATTGCAGGTGTCTTCGAATAAATAATAAAATACATTACAATAATTTTTAGAAACGTATATCTGTCTGTCTGTTTGTTTGAGCAAGCATCACTGCTAAAGTACTGCGTTCGCGATAAAACCTCACCGCAAGTTCTCACTCGAGTAACATTAAGTCTCGGTTCCATTAAAATCCGTTTACTCTATCAAAAGTTATTGTAATTTTAATGTCGACGCGACTTAAGTACCAGGGATAAGTAGATAAGTAAATGGGCTTAATATATTCAGATAATTTTATTAGTCACCGTTTTTCACATTAGGTTACACGTGGACGGAGTCGCGGGCACATCTAGTAACAAATAAATTCATTTCGTACATTAATTCAAAATGAAATATACGACAAACAGTCATCTCGCAACATTTCAACAAAATAATTAATACCCTACTGAACAATACTACACTAAATTGAATTTCAACGTACATAAAGCGCGTATACAAACGAGCGAATACGAATAGAAATGATTTATGGAAACTACAGCATTCGTATTTGTACTGGATGAGCGTAAATAGTAAATTAAATAAACTGTTTGTTCAATCCAACCGGAATGTTTATCATTAAAGTATTTAATGTGTAAAGGCTATTATAGGGTGTAACAATATCTAAACGATGGTAACGTTTAGAAATATAACGCCTCCTTCTGTGCATCAATCAAAAACGAATGTAACTATCTATGTTTGTAAAAATAAGTATAACTAGCTGAACCCGCAGCTCCGCACGCGTTTTTTAAAATCGTTTTAAAGAATTATAGAATTGTGAGACTATGTACAATCACAGAAACGCTCTTTAAAGACAATTGTAAGTACGACGTGCACGCCACTAAAAGTAACATGTAACGTGTATATTAGATATATAAATACAAAGAGCGTGCCAAATGAGGTTTGTCATCAGCAACACATATGGAACCATAACCAACCATATAACTACCTCAGTGCTCACTTACACTGTATAAGGATCTAATGAAACAATTACTTAAAATATTATAATAAAGATTTACGATAACATTACATTTAATAGACATTGCCATTATAATTAAGATTTAGTGACTATACAAAAAATAAACGCTTGTCTGTTCCGCAAGAAATTGTATTATCGAACTCTTTACGTAATACGCTTATAATCTAAGATCTTATTAGGAAGACCTCTATATCATTAATGTTATTAATAATTATAATGTCGAATTGTAAACAATAAGCTGATAATTATTCCTCTTATTAAAAATAAAGAATGAGTTATCTTGCTAAATTTCATGCAGACAAAGTCACGGGTAACAGCTAGTCTAAAATAGAATAACCTCAATTACTTTTTATAAGGATCGCTATCTACCAGTGAAAGTCCCGTGAAAATCGGTCGAACCATTTTGATGATAGCACAGCGGGCAAAGCCACGGTTCACAGCTAGTCTAAGTTAAATTACTTTTTATAAGGTCGGCTATCTGCCAGTGAAACTCCCGTGAAAATTGGTCTAACCGTTTTGGAGAAAGCACTGTGGGTGAAGCCACGGTTAAGAGCTAGTATAAACTAAAATTGCTTAAATTACTTTTTGTAAAGTTAGCTATCTGTCAGTGAAAGTCTCGTGAAAACCGGTTTAACCGTTTTGGAGATAGCACTGGGGGTGAAGCCACGGTTAACAGCTAGTATAAATTAAAATTAATTTTTATAAGGTCAGCTCTTTGCTAGTAAAAGTTTCGTGACGATCGGTCGATCCGTTTTGGAGATAACACTGCAGGCGAAGCCACGGTTAACAGCTAGTATAAATTAAAATTGCTTGAATTATTTTTTATAAAATCAGATATCCGTCGTGCAAGTTTCGTGAAGACAAGACTAACCGTTTTGGAGATAGTATTGCGAGCGAAGCCACGGTTAACAACTAGTCTAAATTAAAATAGACTAAATTACTTGCTATGATGTTCGCTATCTGCTGGTGAAAGTTCCGTGAAAACGGTCCAACCATTTTGGAGATAGTATTGCAGACGAAGCCGCGTTTAATAGTTAGTCTAAGTAACCCGCTGTAATTTCAGCTACATGCCAGTGAAATTCCCGTCAAAATCAGTTTAGCGGTTTCGGAGATTAGCCGGAACAGACAGACCGACAAAAAAAAAATCATTTTTGTTATCAGTACCGTGTAAACTTTCGTACCCAATCAGTATTTTTTTTATATTACATACAGACACCTCATTTTTATTATATGTAATAATAATAAATATAGAAGAAGATGAAAAGATAAGCCGTTAGGTTTTCTTGCCATTTATTCTCGATAATTAGTTCGTTTTCCGAACCGTTGGTAATTTTGACGTTCATGAGCACCTTCATAGGATCTAAATTGAATAAAGTTTTTTTTTATTTGATTTATTCTCATATGGAATTTATAGAATAATACCCTACTATTAAAAAAGTTCATGATCTTTGCCGTACTAGAAGACTGGGAGACAGGTTGATGGTCAGTATGTTTTCCTTTTACTATGACATTCGGAAAGTATAATATAGACATTGGGATAATCAGAAGCTAGACTTTAGTATAGGCAGAAACTCATCTAAGTTTCTAATAATGACTAATATAGTAGTGGATAGCAGCATATAATGGTACTAAGTCATTTTCAATGGTTAGTTACTTCCTCTGAGCTAACAATTTGTTTTCATAGACTGCATAGAATCGATTCATAGAATAAATAAATATTGAAATATACATGTCAGTATTTAAAGTTTACGAAGAAAAAACTGGAGGGTTTGTTTGTTTGGTTGAACGCGCTTATCTCAGGAACTACCGATCTGATTTGAAAAAATATTTCAGTGCTAGATAGCTCATTTATCGAGGAAAGCTACATATCATCACACTAAAGCCAATAGGAGCGGAGCACCAATGAATGTTTCAAAATCGTCTTTTTTTCTTTTTGAGAGCTTCCGCTGTGTGTTAGCGTTAGTCTAAGATAATTATTCCACGCGGACAAAGTCACGGGCAGAAGCTAGTAATATTATAAATAAAGACAAGAGATTATCCTTTGTAAAAATGTAAACCTTTATTATTTTTTTCTTTCACCACATTTTGATAATCTCGAGATAGTGCACTTTCCAAACGATTTACCCAATTACAAGGTAAGCTACGCTCAGACTCAGCTGGCCAGTTTTCCATTCAGTTTCCAGTTGAAACTTTCTTGTCGGTAATGAAGTTGTTAAGAGTCGTTCCAACTAGCAGCCATCCGGCGCCTTCTACTGTATTGTGCTCAGTTGCACAATGCCGGATAACTTACGGATATAACTTAGCCAACTATTTATTTACTGCCTTAGTATTGCCGTTAAAAATAACAGGCGTTTCTTTTTAATTTATTTAATGAAATTTCTTACAACTAGGTTCTTAAATGACTAAGCATACTCCAAATTATGCTATAGTAAATGTTTATTATTATGTTTATGACCTATTGTGGAAAATGGATATACTTAATTATAGTTTCATTACCTCGCACACCGTTAATAGAATTTTACTAGCACATAATTTGGAGTATAACTAGAATTTAAGGTTATGATAAAGTAATGGGAATAATGATTTTATTGTTACAAATTTTTATTTAAAAAAAGACAACACTTACCATAAGTGTTTTTAATAGTAATATTTTATTCAGACAGTATATAAATAGAAAGACTTATTGAACAGAAATAATTTTATATAAAATGCCAAATTGTGGGTAAAATTGGACCAGTGGTATAACATGGGACCACACACTGAACAAACATTATTTATTATTTGTATCTGTATCCAAACTTTGCTTTAGTAAAATGTATGTATCCAAGTATGAAGTAGACAAAAAAAGACAAAATTTGAATGGCAAACAATATCATGTGAAGTTTTTGGCGGGATTTTGATGTGCCATGTAGTGGATTTTATTTTTTATTCATAATCATGTGTTACTTGACACTATATTGTGTAAAATTGGTGGTGTTTTATGTAATATAGTTTGTTTATTGTGCATAAGTGAAGTGAATGGAACATAATACCACGGACTATGTATTCTGAGATGCCACAAAAACTCCATGGAAAGTTCTAACATCTTGTTAGGATATTGAAATGATCACAAGATACGAGATACCATTAGTACCTACTTGATAATGGCAGTAATAATCTAGAAGATTGTTTAGCAAATATAAAACAAAGAAAGAATAACAATATCATGTGTCAAAACAAACAATTTTTGAAGTGAAACTTCTTTATCGACATAGGGAGGAATTTCAGAGCATGTAAAAACGTATGTAACGTTTTTCGGTTACGCGCCATCTTAATTTCTATACATTTTTCCGATACGCCCCATGTTTATTTCTAAAGGTGCGCTCACAATGATTAGATTCCGTGAAATGTAAACCATATATTTTATATTTCAGTTATCATAAGCCATTAATTTCAAAAATATATAATAACGATAACAATAATAGTAATAATTCCATTATAATTAAAGAAATATAATTGATGAAATGCTATTATAATCTTAGTAACAATAAGGTAAAATAATTGAATTGTTTGTATCCATGTTTGTAATAATAAAAACCTTTTGCTTAAACTTTATCTAATTTAGCTTTATTTAACCAATTTCTGTAAAGTTGTAAATATTTTAGATCATTTTTCGAAAAATGATGTCATAAAGAAGTTTCACTTCTTACGTGTATACACTGATACACGCACGTATTTTTTCCGCCTTGCCGGCGCTGTTTAGATATTCGCTGTGTTCAATTACCATTATTTTGAGTTTTTGAGCTAGAAATCGCTAAGTTTGTGCATTGTTACGTCATAGAATTATTGTTTTTTGATTATAAAGTTTTTACTGACCTACGTTTGTCAATTCCATAATTACTAAAATAAATCTTGAAGCCAAAAAAATATCAAGGAATGCGGGGCTTTTATTCTTTTCGAACCGACTACGCTATTGGCCTTGTAAGGCCTTCACAGCTTCACCGGACTACGAATACGGGGCAATATTGTACCGGTCTAATATTACTCACAATTTGTTTATTTAAATAAATTTGGGGTAGCTTTGGACAATGGATAAAACAACAATAGACTTGGAAACTGAAGATTTAAGATTTACTGTGGTCAAATGTTACTCAGAATGTAAAAAAATGCGATAAAATGGGTTTTTGACGTGAGAAATAATGTTGGTTTAATGTTACCTCAAATTCAATATACCTTTGGACTGCAACTATTTCTGTTTCTATCTCGGGATTCCAACATAATTTGTGAAATTTGAAATATTGTAATTGTTACTTACAATATCAAAAGATCACTTAAATGATTATTACTCTGTAGTAATTCTATATATTTTCACTATCTGAAATTGTGTCATATATGGTCCAAAGTTACCCGGTATGACTGTACTACTTAATTCCCTATTTCCTCTGAGTTTCTCAAAAATATTCCAACAAATAACAAAGATTTTGTAAGTAACTGGAAACTAATACAATCATTCCGTTTTATTTGCCTCTATAAAATTTTATACTTAAATATGTGGGTCAGAGATGTAAACAAGACATCACATAACAATACGTATATCTAAGGATTCCCACAAAACCCGCAAGTATTTTCATATTAAATATATTTCACAAGTTACGGTACGAGACTATGTACTATTTCCTGTTTCATACTTATCTCGGTTCCTTTATTTTTATTTAAATGTTTGATGTATTCACTCCAGCCTTCATTCTACTACAATAGTTGAACGCGTTTCGGGATCAGCCTGTGCATATCCAGCTTTTCGCAGGCCGGCATGACAGCGGCAACCGGTGATGGACATTGGACAGTGTGTCACTCGTTGGTCGCCACTGTTTTTGGATTGTACTGTGCTTACCATCAGGCACAGTACAGTCACTTTGCTTTGCTACTATAAAAAAATAAATAAAAATAAAAATTATGCCCATACCTTCCTGCAGGAAGAGTGTATGGCCTTGTAGTGGGCCTTTTACAGTCTGATGACGTGTGTATTGCCCTGAAGACGTTATAACGCACATCTACTAAATATTCACTTTAAAGTCTAGCATTACCAAATAAATATTACGCAGTTTAGCTTCATTCAATTGTTTCTACGCACTTAAAATTATGACATGCGGGATTACTTTCCTACAATATTCATATCTACAAATACTTTATATCCACCAGTACTCCCTATGAATTCGGTACCATGTCTAGGTGTTCCAATACTTTGTAAATTGTAAGGGGTGTCGAATAGCATCGGAGACTTGAGACATCCAAGCCAACCTCACCTGCACGTGGTGCACCCTGCTGAATAACGAATGAGGCAATGGCGAAAACGGGGTGGTAGGGTTTTACAGCCTACTGGGTCGCAAACACCATGTATATGGCGAAAAAGCCCGTCATAGTAGTTCGCTTCTGTGGGTCGCGTTTCGGGATCAGCCTGTGCATATCCAGCCTTTCGAAGGCCGGCATGACAGCGGTGACCGGCGATGGATACTGTGTCACTCGGTGGTCGCCATTGTTTTTGGATTGTACTGTGCTTACCATCAGGCACAATGCAGTCATTTTGCCGTGCTACAATAAAAAGTAAAAAAAATAACAATAAATGACAATTGTCACCAACTATCGCGAGTTTATGCCCAAAATAAACAACGGTCTATTAGATAAAGGGTTTACTTTATCAAACACATCTTGTCGAAATAAAATATAGCAAACTGTATCCTTTCCTACCAATCGGGACGCATATTGAGATAAACCAGTTTGTTAGGAAATGTTTATTTGCCCTTTTCCATGTAACAATGTGAGTTACCCATATTGAATATCAGAATAATAGGAACGAATTGAACAGGAAAGTCCTTCGGATGGGTTCCGACATTGGTTTTTATTTGTATGTTTTCGGAATCAGATAATATGACGAATGAAACTATAAAACTATGTTACTGGATTTTATCAAGTATTAAAACAAAATTTAATTTAAATTTAAAAGACATCACACTACTTATATTGGGTCTAGAAACATGGGCTTAGATAACAAAGCTCATCATACAAAGCAGATATACATCGAAGGATTTGAACACTCACTTGCTTATAGTATGTACTAGCTGTTGCCCGCGGGTTCGAACTCGTTTATATAAATTCTATTAAAGTAATGTAAAATTATGAGAAGATATACAGTTACAAAATTGCTCTTTCAGTAATATTTGTAAGTACGACACGCACGCCACCTACTGTAACATGTAAATTGCATATTAGATATGTATTTACTAACATTGTGCCGAATGAGATTTACCATTCGCGAAATATTAGGAACTTGAACTATCTTAGTGCTCAGTTACACTGCATTAAGAATTAATGAAAAAACATATCCTAAAAATGTTATTATTTTTATATATACATTTCTTCTGTACGTGTGTATGTCACTGAACTCCCCCTAAACGGCTGGAACGATTTTGATGATATTTTTTTTTATGTCATAACTGGCAAACGAACTTATGGGTCACCTGATATTAAGTGATTACCGCCGTCCATAGATACAAACAACACCGGAGGAGTCGAAAGTGCGTTGCCAGCCTATGTTTGGGGGAAAGGGAGTGAGGGGGGGAAGGGAGGTGGTCCTCCAGCGCTCTCACGGACCGAACGAAACGCAACAATACAAGCACTGTTACTTCACGTCGGTTTTCTATGAGAGGGTGGTACTACCCCGGATGAGCCGACCCATTCATGCTGAAACCAATAATAGCTTCAGCGTGGCTCTACCACTCTTACTAAATGCTGTGTGTTTGTTCCAGTGGATCCGAGAGTGGTTTAGATTCACAATTGGACCCAGTGGGTGGCGCTGCGGTTTAATTTTATTATTTTTAATTCAAATTACATACAATGACTATGTAATATATATGTAAAAAAGTAACTATGATGAATTTCAAGTCAATCGGACATATATTTTCAGAGATCTCGTGATGAGTCAGTAAGTGGTAAATCGCTTATAGATAACAATAAACAAATATCAATTGCTGAATGTATATAAGGGCATCACTTCAGGATGGCTGCATCAATTAGGTTTTTTTCTCGTATTTGTCAAGATAACATTTGTATGAAAGAATACGTTTGAAAAAAAGCACAGAAAAATATTAATTTTATATCAATAAATCTCCATATAAACAGTAGGACAAAAGATCTTCAAGAATATTGACAGTTTGATCATTTTTTTATCATCAGTTCTCTATATCATTACGTTGTCGTTCTGTAAACAGAAGCTTTCGTTTCATTTTTCTTCTTTATTTAGTACACCCATGCATATTCCAGTCCAGTTAGTGAGATATAAAAAAAAATGAAATGACATCATAATTGGCTAATCTTTATATAAATTGATTCAGAGATATGAGGTGTTGCTTTACCAATCTTGATTCACAAATTGTAATAATTAATAATCGTAAGAGACTGGAAGATTATCACATCGTATACTCATCGGAAAAAAAAGAATTATTTTAGTTACACCTGACTAGCTGGCCTTCTCGGCTTTGTACAGGTATAGCAATGCTATGAAGCAAATGAGAAAAAATGTTATCTTTATATTACGACCATGTAATTATGCAAAATTGTAACTGAACAACTTAACGTCAATCTGTCAATATGTTTGAAGATTTCGCTATCGTCTACTGTCTCATTCGCTCTACGACATCATTCGCTCACTTTTCATGTTAATATTTTTGAACCAAATTCTTCAGTTGTCCGCACAATTTTTGATACATTTTCTCTCATACAAAACGTTGTCTTTATAATTAGAAACAAAAAAAACTACCGTTATGAAATGATACGCTACACATATTATGTAAAGTGTATTATACAATAATATATTGATTGAGTGCGTGGAGTGTTGGTAATAGTAACTGTGGTATTAGGTCGCAGGGCTGGATTGCAGCCAAGCAAAACGTTAGACTAACTGGATTACGTTCACCTACAGGTGCACGCAGTCAATAAATTCTTTATGCTACTACTAAAATAAAGATAAAGAGGTTAGATTTATAAATTAATTAATTTTTTTCCACACAATTATATCAGCGATTTTATCCCTATAAAATTAAACATATAGTTTATATTTTTAAGGATTTAGGTAATGTACAAATAGGCAGCTTATTGATTGAAAATGTTATTCTGATTTTACCTTGACCTTTGTTATCAGTTTGTAATAAAATGCTCTATGGTCACCAATGACAATACGCTGATACTAAGTTTCTTTATTGCAAGTTACTCTTTTAAATATTCGATTTTTAATGTAAATTTTCTTTCTTTCAAAATTGTTAGGTTAGGTTAGATTAGACGGCTGTATAATTTTGTTTAGATTGTTTAACAAATAGCAATTTAAAACTACTATATTTTATTGATTCATTAACTACACTATCCTTACAGTCAAACTAAATTTATTTATAACTTCTAAACAGTTTGGCAGTACATCGAGAACAAAATACGCGCCACTGTTCAAAACTAGTCGTATCTCGACAACGTGATTTGACCCAACCCGTACAACTGTGCCACCAAATGTGATGTTTGCGATGTGTTGGGTAAACAAACGCCAGACAAAGTTGCGTCAGATGGTCCTGCTAAATCTCATTGTTCTATTTCACTACTTTTGTTAAGCGAAAACTCACAGCGAAAAATGGATCTACGTGACGGCAAGTATTATGTTTTTTTAACAATTTTATATATATTAATTAAAATTTTAACATTAAGTAACACCGACTTAAAAAATACTCTGAGAGTGTGCCAAAACATTATTTCCCATAGTTTGGTACCTACCTAGTCTTGGATTGTTATAAAACTACCTACATCTCCAATACTATACATTTTCTATTTAATTTTGAAGCGTTCCTCGCTAATGGGGTATATCCAATTAATTGTTAATGAGATTAAAATGGGACCTCTTTGAAAATATTTTCTTTTAAATAAGAAAGGAATTTTCGAATTTAGTTTTAAATGTCGAAGTGCTGAGGTAACAAACATAAAAAAATACAACCGAATGGAGAACCTTGCCACTAATATTGATACCAGTCGTAGGATAAATATTTTTTTTACTTTACTGTTTATACTACTTTTCCACACTTACATGCGTATAAAAATTCCTGTCTTCTAAACAACATAAAGTTCTAAAGATCAACAACACTGCTATATATAAATTTTATTTTTTAATATTTTATTTGCTATTACACAAATATTCCGATAACAGAAATCTGTAATGTACTTTCTAAGTAAATCACGCACATAAAAGCGTAACGGAGAAAATGTTGTTCTTTTAAAGTCGGTCAAAAATAAATTGTTGCATTTTGCACAAACAACCAAGCTCTAGAAAGTAATGTTCGTTATCAACATGTTCAGCATCCGATTGCAAATTAAATCCATCTCATATCTAAAAGTGAATACATGCCGTAGAGATTTTAAAAACTAATAAATTCATAATTATAAAAGGATAACTGACATATCGACTCCAGGCTAAACAAGGAGTTTGATCGATACTATTACAACAATATTACCTCTAAAGTGGTCAAAAAGAGCATGAAAATTTGTATGAAACGTCGTCAATTTCCCATAAGTTGTTCCTTTATATTGATGGACATAGAATAAAGAGTTGAAAATAATGACTGCATAAAAAATACGCGGGAAGTTGCAAATTATAAATTATAAAAATGTTAAACCTTTTTATGTTTATACAAATGTTATCACTTCACAGGAAAATACGTGAGCATCATTCTGTTGTTGCTCATCAGCAGTGTTCGAGGGATGTTTCGTAACTTTGAGTCACTCAAGACGATAATTAACATCGGTGAATAATTTTTATAGTACCGTTTGTATATAATCTATAATAAGAACATTTTTATACTCGTACATACCATAGAAACACGTTCAACATGAGTGAAATAAAAAAGTTTCAAAAGGCAAAGACCTCCCGGTTTACTGTACCTCCCCACCTAGTTTAATGCGCTCTGTTATTAGACAGATCGATTTAACATTAAATAGTCCAGACGGTATTTAAAAAAAGTACCGTTAAAACTAGTAGCCTACATCTTCAACGTATATCGCATAGCTATCTACCAAGCCATAATACGATTGTATATATTCTAACCTTCAAGAAAATATTATCCTTCAATATTTCTCTTTCCAGTTCCCGGAAAAAGGATTTGTCTAAACAAATTTGATTGAAAACGAAAACGTTTGAAAACGAATTACAATAGACATCCTAAAACTATGTAACAATTTATTTAGATTAATGTTTCGCTATGAAACGCTACGTAATTTATAATCTTTATATAATAGTATAAAATATTAATTCATATAACAGTTGAATTCGTTATGGTTTTTATGGTGGTACAGTCACACTGTAGCTATTACTGGTTTCAGCATGAATGGGTCGGCTCGTCCGGGGTAGTACCACCCTTTCGCAGAAAATCGACGTGAAGTAACAATGCTTGAATTGTTGCGTTTCGTTCGGTCAGTGAGAGTGCCAGATGCCCACTTCCCTTCCCTCCTCCCACTTCCGTCCTACTCCTTCTTCTCACTCCTCCATCATAAACAGGTTGGTAACACAGTTGCGACTTCCCTGGTGTTGCTAGTGTCTATGGATGGTAGTGATCACTTAACATCAGGTGACCCACCTGTTCGTTTGCCCCCTATGATATAAAAAAAAAATTATGGTTATTTCTTATTTGGACAAAAGATCTATATCGGAAGACGCCACTAATATGTGAATAATATTGACCGATCAGGCAATACAATAAGGCATTATTGAAAGCTAAAAGCGACGGTAGGAGTCGTAAAGTAACTACATTAGCTTTCGTAGCGGTTGCTATTCCATTAAGTAAGAGGCAGCCGGTTGAGATATTAAATTTGAGATTGCATGTTTTTTGTCTACTAAAATTCCTTCTGACTTTTTCTGCAAAAAGCGTTCTGATTTAAATTAAAATATAAATTGTTACGACCGCAATTTTGTTATTTTGGACTCTAGGTGCAATATTCCCACCGAATACTGTAACAGAAGTCGCCTTTGTGTCGGCACTCGCACGTGCTTCAATGGAGAGTGAACGTTACCATTTCGTTGCGAAAGTGGTGTACGCACCTTATGGCGATAGTTTTGCGGCTTCTAAGGCTGGTGGGTTGTCTTTTATTTATCCCATATCATTTATATTCATTCATCCATCTAATATTTTGAGTTATTTATCAAATACGAACATAACAAGCGATCTTAATTACGAACCATTCTTAATTTTCTAATTATTTGTAATATTTTCTGTTCATTTCTAATTTTTGTAAGATCGAATCACTTTACATGCAAGTTACTGAAACAATGATTATATATATATATACAATGTATGAAATTAATATCTTAATAAAATCTGAAAACGAAATTTTAGTAAACACAAAATAAATATGAATTCACAAACTTTTAGGATTCGTAATCCATGAAACGCTTTGACAAATTTTCGTATATGTGAAGCTTAAAATTTGTTTTCAAATGATAATACACATGTACAGAATGCAGTTCTTTTTTTCAATATTAGAAAAATTAATCAGAACTCTATTCGCAGCATGCGAGCTTATTTCCAGCGGTGTCATCGCAGTGTTCGGTCCCACTGACCCTGTATCTGCTACCACTGTTGCAGCCCGTTGTAGAGCTGCCATGATACCTCATATACAGGTAAACAAGAATCAAATTTAACGTGAAGAAACATTTATGCAAGCCGGCATGACAGCGGCGACCAGTGAGGGATTGCATGTATTTCGGTAGTCGCCATTGTTTTTGATTTGTACTGTGCTCGCCATCAGGCACAATATTTTTTTTTTAAACAAATCCTTTAAGTTCCTATATAATAAATTTCTGTAAAAGTTAAGACTGCTTATGTGGATAAAGTTGCACATATAATTGTTCTTTTCGTAAGGCGAGGAGAGTGTAAGAGTATGATGTAATTATGTAGTACATCCATGTCGTCATTTTGTTATCAGTCGATAGCTTAATGGACCGATAATTCTACTGAGAATAACTCTTGTTGACACTATTTGTAATGTATTGTAAATTGGGATAAAATACACTGTCTTATACTGAAAATAATGTGAGTATCATTTTACAGGCAGTGTGGCAAACTCCTCCCATTCGAAGGTTAGAACGGCCGAGTCCACCAAGCTTAAATTTGTATCCTGAATCCGTTGCCCTTTCGAAAGCCGTTGCGCTTTTCATAAAAGATAGCGATTGGACAAGTTACACATTATTATACGATGACAACCACGGTAATTTATGGTACAGTAATAACAACAAAAAAACGTTTAAATTAGAATTGATAATTGTTGTTATTTTCCCAGGTCTTATAAGGTTGCAAGAAATACTTAAACATGCTGATCCTGAAGTCAAATGGTTAGTTAGAAGATTAGTTCCCGGAGGAGATAACCGTTCTTTACTAAAAACTCTTAAAGCTAAAGGAGAAACTAGGGTAATACTTGACTGTCCCGCAGAGAGAGTACTTGATTACTTACGACAAGCGAATGACGTCAAATTTTTTGAAGATTACATGGTAAAAGCTTTAAATTAGTTTACATGATACCTATAATGAAATAGAATGAAAGCAATATTATTGTTTTTTATCAGAGCTACGTTCTAATGTCACTAGACGCTCATACATTGGATCTTGAAGAATTACGTTATGGTCTATCCAATGTGACATGTTTAAGAATCTTCGATCATTCGGATTCGATAACTAAATCTTATTTGGCTGACTGGAAAACGAGACAGTCATCTGGTGTCAAAATACCGAGACAGACGCATGAGATAACTGTAAGTTATTTAATGTTGTAATCATATTAAATTAGTACAATCTTATTTAGTTCATAGTTATGGTTACATAAATTATTTTACTTTAGTTGGAGGCTGCTTTAGCCAGTGATGCTGCTAGACTTATAACTGACGCAGTAGAAAGTGCTCCAGAAGAATTTAAATTAGAAGTACAGGCAATTGAGTGTGGTTCTGGTGATAAATGGGAGGCCGGAGAAGAATTTATTAATCATCTATTGACTGTAAGAACGTTGTATTGTGTATTAAGTCTTAAAAATTACTAGTGCCATAAAGCCTTAGTGATAATTACAAATTTCAGAATCCCATTGTAGGAATAACGGCTAAAATAATTTTGAACAACGAAACTGGCGAACGGACAAATTTCAATGTTGAAATACTTGAATTGTCTAACGTTGGATTTAATAGTATTGCTAAATGGAATGCTGACACTAATTTCGTATATGTTAGATCACCCGCAGAGGTTTCTGAACGTCTAGCAGAGAAATGGCAAAATAAAACTTTTAAAGTTGTATCAAGAATTGGCGCACCCTATTTAGTCGAAAAAATACCCGAAAATGGTGAAGTTTTCACTGGCAACGACCGATACGAAGGATATTCTAAAGATTTAATACACGAGATCCTTAAAGAAACTTTAAAATTAAATTATGAGATAGAAATTGTTCCTGGTAACGGTTATGGTTCATATAATAAAGACACTAAGAAATGGGATGGACTTATAGGGCATCTTTTAGAAAGGGTAGGTTTGTTTAATCTTACTTTTATAATAATATAACAAATATTTGACGCTATCCTTACTAGTTTTATAAATGCGAATGTAAGTTTATTTGCAATTTTTTATTGTATTTGAATTTTATTAAAATTTAATTTAAGTTATTACATTTCAGAAGGCAGATTTAGCTATTTGTGATTTAACTATAACCTACGAACGAAGATCATCCGTTGATTTTACAACACCATTCATGACTCTAGGTATCAGTATTCTGTATACAAAAGCTATTCCACCCGACCCGGAGCTGTTTTCATTCCTCAAGCCTTTTTCTGTTGATGTATGGATTTACATGGCTGCTGCTTATTTAATGGTTTCTTTATTACTTCATATTTTGGCTAGGTAAGATGTTAATTGACTAGAATAGGTTATTTATTACGTTGACTAATTTTTTAATCCTATTTTTAATGTTTAATAGACTAGCACCGAACGATTGGGAAAATCCACATCCTTGTGACAAATCCCCTGAGGAGTTGGAAAATATTTGGCATATAAAAAACTCATGCTGGTTAACAATGGGCTCTATTATGACTCAAGGTTCTGACATTTTACCGAAGTAAGTTTTTATTATATACATCGATATTATTTATAACAAAAAAAACTTAATGAGAATATTTTAAATACAAGTACAAATTCCTTTTAGAGGCTATTCAACAAGATGGGTATGTGGCATGTGGTGGTTTTTTGCACTTATTATGTGTTCATCGTACACGGCAAACCTTGCTGCGTTTTTAACAAATGCAGCAATGGATGACTCCATTAAAAACGTTGAAGATTTGGCTATGCAAACAAAAATCAAATTTGGTACTTTATTTGGTGGATCTACTTATTCATTTTTTAAGGTTAGAAATAATGTTATGGCCCCTCTTTGGTGAAATACTTTTTTATTTTACGAATACTTATACAACCTACATTTTAGCGATCTAACGTATCAACTTACCAAAGAATGTGGTCATCTATGGAAACAGCACGGCCATCTGTTTTTGTTAAAAATAATGACGAAGGAGTTGAAAGGGTTTTGAAAAGCAAAAGATCCTATGCTTACTTGATGGAATCAACTGCAATTGAATATCAGTTGGAGCGTCATTGTGATTTAATGCAAGTTGGTGGTTTGCTTGATTCGAAAGGCTATGGTATTGCTATGCCGTTTGGTAAGTATCTATATAATACAACACAGCATTGTTTTTCTAGTTTTTTGTTTAAATCTTGAAAGTTTAGTACTAATGTAGCCGTAGGTGATGATAAAAATACAGTTAAAGATGTTTGACTACTGTAAGTCGTTGCAAGTGATTCTACTATCATGATAAGACAATGGTTTCCTTCATCGAAAGCTTATTGTAGAAAATAAAACCTACGTTGATCAACACGGTCTCCAAATATTATTACTGAACCATCATCACTGTAAAAACATTGTAACAAAGTTGTATATCAAAACATCAACTTTTGATAATATTTTAGATTCATCATACCGTACTGCAGTGGATAATGCTGTACTTAAATTAGCTGAAAGTGGAATGTTAGTTGAAATCAAAAACCGTTGGTGGAAAGCCCCCCAGGAGTCTGCTTGTGTTGTAAGTTGAAGCTAAAAATTATAGTTATATTTTGAAAGGAGTATATATTGTATGCAAGAAAACTCGACAGTTCTATTCGTGATCTATATCAGTATATTATTATTTATTTCTACAGTATTGTATATTACGGTGGCCCAAAAAAACAATTCTTTGAGCTGCGCTTTGAACGGGGCTCGTAAAGCATGATTTAAAATATTTTCGTAAGAGATTTAAAAAAAAATATGTTTTTTTTTGGGCCACCCTCTTGTATATTACATAGGTATAAAACAAAGTCCCCTACCGTGTCTGTCTGTCTATCTGTCTGTTCGCGATAAACTCAAAAACTACCGAACAGATTTCACCGGTGGATAGAGTGATTGATGAGGAACGTTTTAGTATATAATTTATCAAGGATTTTTTTATTATCAGGGCGGGACAACGTCTGCCGGGCCCGCTAGTATGATATAAAGATATTCTTAAAATTTATCACACGTAAATGTTTGGGTGTCTCCAGTTGATTTTTTATTTTCTTTATTACGTAAATGAAACAGGAACTGTCATAAAATACGAGTATTAAATACCACCTCTTTTATAAGTATCAGCTCCTAATATTGACGTATTTACAAGTTTTATTACGTCCATATTGATTATTTTTGAAAATAATAACCTAAAATAGTCGTCCAATATTTTGGTAGGTGATTTATAAATGTAATCATTAGAAGATTCAAACAGAGTCACAAATTTGGATATTTAATGCAATTATTTTAAGATAGCTGTTTCGTATTGAAATGAAAAAAATGAATGTTACATGATTAGACAGAAGAAGCTGGTGACAAAGGCGGTAGTGCAGTGGAATTGGGAGTTGATAACGTCGGTGGAGTATTTGTAGTACTTGGTATAGGATGCGGAATCGCTGCAGCTATGGGTATATCTGAATTCTTATGGCACGTCAGAGAAGTTGCTATAGAACAAAAGGTAAATTTATATTTATCATCATCAACCTCTAAGAGACCCACTGTAGGACTGTACGCCTCTTCCCGAAGGAAGGTATGAGCATAGTCACCACGCCAGCCTACTACGTATTGGCGATTTCTACTACAAGAACATGTCCCAGGTTCAGGTTTCCTCACGATATTTTCCTTTAGCGTCAGCCATCAATTACATACCAGGATTCGAACCTGCGGACATCGGATTGATTTTCTAACGATCAAACCACTCGACCACGACTTCTGAATGTTTATTATTCTTACAAAACATCTATATAAATAAACATCATTTGCCGAATGTATGTAAGCACATCACTTCAGAACGGTTGCGCTTATTTAGCTGATTCTTTAGAAATTGTCAGGACAAGGTTTGTATGAAAGAAACTGTCTGAAGAATCGTACGGAAATTGTATAATTTGGGTCAGAAAATCTCCATATAAAAAGTAATTGAGTAGGTGAGACAAAAGATAGTAGCGAGATCTTCAAAATAATAGTAACTGATTGAAGGTGTCATTCAGTTGCCATTTTGTCTGCCCAAAGGAAAGATTTGGTCTCATTTTCTTCGTTAGTGTGTGTATACACCAAGCGTAACAACCTACATAGTGGCATTCTTAGGCGACTCGCATTCATAGACCAGCCGTGTATCCCAAGACCAAACGGAATGGTAGAGGTATGTACCAGACTGGATCACAAGCACCGTGTATTGTGCTTACTATGCTGCAATGGAAAAAAGTTACGGGCCAATAGGCAAACTAAAAGCATCTTCATAGTAAGTGGAGAGGTTAATGAAAACGTTGGGAAAAAAACCTGAGAAAACCACCTTTTGTTTATCTCCTTAACAACATTACTTTGTAATCATTCATATATGAAAGCAAAACATAACATATTTTTATTAGATGACACAAGGAGAAGCTTTTTGGGCAGAATTGACCTTTGCTTTGAGCTTCTGGGAGACCGAGAAACCTGTAAAACATTCGCGTCCTTCATCTTCAGCTTCAGAATCGAATGTCGCCTCGAGAGCCTCATCTGTACTACGTTCTGCTGCAGACATGTTTCACCTAGAGCTATTCAAATAGATATGTCAAGTTTACTCTTTTTAGGTTAACAAAATATTTTAAGGATTACTTATTTTTTAGAATCATCATTACAATAATTTTACTTCAACATTTAAACTACTTTGTGTTTATTATACTTCTAAAATGTATATCCAAAAACTATGTACATAATATATATGGAATATTTTGAAGTTATACCATCTTATGATTAATTTTGTATAGCCTTCCATTTTATATTACCCACTGTAGTAACCCGTCGCATTATAGTTAATTAACTATTTTTATCGGACTTGATAAAAGTAATTTGTCAAGAAGTAATGAGATGAACCACAAAAAATGATTTGTCTGTGACGCCTGTGAAATTCAACTACTTGAGAGGTGATAGAGCCACGTTGAAGCTATTACTGATTTCAGCATAGTACCACCCTCTCACAGAAAACCGACGTGAAGTAACAGTGCCTGCATTATTGCGTTACGTTCGGTCAGTGAGAGCGCCGGAGACCCACCTCCCCTCCCCTCCCATACCCTCTCCTCGTCTCGTCCCCCAAACACAGGCACAGCGACTCCCCTGGTGTTGTTAGTGTCTTTGGACGGTGGTGATCACTTAACATCAGCTATCGCGCCTATTCGTTTGCCACCTATGATATAAAAAAAATTGCAATCATTATTATGCTGATTCGTTTAACATTTTTGAATATTTGAATAAAAAAATATAATAATGAGAAAGCATATATCAAAGTATTTATTTCATTATAAAAGCATAAATTCAAAATTCACAATAAATATTCTGATATTGCAGTAATTAGTTAACAAGTATTGAAGAATGCTTAGAAGAAGAATGAAAGGTCGAAAGGACAGTGGCGAAATTTGAAAAGCTTATAGCCTTTATACCGAAATCAATAGATCTCATCGAAATTTATAAAGGAAGAGGCCGCTCTTAGCACAGATACAGCTCGGGACTGTGATCTCTCGCGCTGAGGCGAAGGAGTGGCAGTAGAGGGCGCTGCAGACCTCGGTGGAGCTGCCGGTTTGTGCAACAGTCTCGGATTGAGAGACGCTCGCCATTCACTTATGAATGCTTCCTGGAAAGTTACCTGCAAATATTGATAATTTTAGCGTTTTTACTCTGTGAATACATATATGTAAATATGTTTAGACACCATGTCGATTGACGTAAGCTCGTATTCTGATGTATAAACCGGGGCTTTCGCTGAAGTAAAATATCGTGAGGAAACCATAACAAGGTGGTAGGATTTTTTCTAAGCCCACCTAGCTAGTCTGCCCATAAGTTTAAAACCTGTTACCACCACCTATAGATCTGTTCCGCCAACTGTACCTGAGAACCAGACCCTGTAAGTATAGCGTTTTTACCATCTTGGGGCACATCGTCATTTATTATCAGTTAAGATTGGGGTCAAAGACCTATTAAGTGTATAAAAAGCTCTATGTGATAAAAACAATGTCTATATGTCTGTATAAAAGGAAATATTGAAAAATTACTTAATAATGAAAATAATATAATCATAAAAATATATAATAATAAGGAAAGGTTTAAAAAGGGTTTAGGCCCTAGCTCACGACAGAAGCGCAATATGTGCACGTTTAAACATAAAATAATTACAATATATATAACCATTTTTGGACTGCAATATGGTGAATGTTAATTACTTACTCTCTCTTTAACACTTATTTGTCTTGCATGGAGTAAAAAGTCAACAACGGCAACTACGAGACCTAAAATCCCTCCGACGCCGAGTACCAAAAAGATACCGCTTGTGTTTTCCATCTGTACCGATCCATCGTTATCTTCTTTTTCCTCTTTTTCCTGGAAGTCAGAATAATTATTTTATAACTACCTGATACCCGCTACTTCTTCTACGTTATTAATTATGTTAACAATATATTTTATGTACAGATAAGAAACATAAACACCAAATCGCTTGGCTTAATTCTCTACGGTAAGAAAACACGTATCATTGTACGCGTGATGCTCATAAACATCGTAGTTGTTTACAGCGTTAATAACTTTATATTCAGTTCATTTTTAAGATAATGGCCAAATGTCTATAAAGTAAAATTAAAAAAGGATCGAAATCTATACAGTTATTTTTGCTTGACTTTTTTTTGTCTTTGATCCTGTCTCAGGTAATGTCGGAGGTGTTTTGCAAAATATAGCTTAGTTATCATGCACAAATGATGTTGAAAATAACGTGAAAAAAATAACAAGGTGTATGGAAGTTCTAACAACGTGTCCATCATCTTATTCGAACATTGAATTCAAGATAAGATACTTTGTAACACTTCTTACTAATATTATAAATACGAATTTGTGTGTGTGTGTTATAAAGCCTTAATTACTCAACTAATCATGATGAAATTCTTCATATACGTTATTAGTGATACAGAAAAGTGCATAAGGAATTTTTCATCCAGAAAGAGTATTGTTCCATTGATAGGACAAATATATGAAAAAGCGTGTGAAGTCGTGAGCAAAAGCCAGTAATACGTCAATATAGTTTATTACATTAGTCTGCTTAAAATTCGCTAATTCTATTAACGATAAAATAATAATAATATAGCACGAGATATCATTGTGACTATTAAAATTAAGTATGAAAAATAATTTTCGTATATAGAAACTTATAATATATCTACTAGCAACGAAACACGTAATAGCAATAAAAAGCAACCTAGCACTATACGCTAATAGTAATTTAGATTGAGTCAATAGTAGCTAATTATTAGCAGTCAATAATATGAACGTTAAGTCAGTTTCAGGTCAATAGTATAATTTCTATTATTTCACTGACAGGTCCATCATGACAAGCGGTTCGCGCTCATATCAGTCTTGTTATATGCACTCCGTGGTGCAATATCGTTGCGTAATCTGTGGTTGTAATTCATCGCACACTAATGTGATGTTGAGTATTTGGGCACTATTGTGGAACTAAGTTCTGTGCTTGCGTATTACTGTGATGCTAAGTCGTAGTGAACCCTAATTCCAAAGTTGAGGCAAAAAGTGATTATAAAAATAAATATCTACGATCCCGCCCTTGAACATTTCCATGTTTGTTCCTTTCTTGAGTTTATTGTTTACAAATAAAAAGTTGGATATTTCGAGATGTTCTTTCAAATCAGTCTACATCTCCAGATAACTAATGCCGTATAACATACCTTACAATAAGTCTCGTAATATTCTGTTGCCCACCATTTACTCTTCAAGCGCGACAATTCGTCTAATTGTTGCAACGATAAAATAGCGTGGTCAATTAATCCTTTGCGTGGATAATCTGAGAACATATCATTCAACAATTTTGGTAGGTGGTGGAGCCACGCTGAAGCTATTATTCGTTTCAGCATGATTGGGTCGGCTCGCCCGGGGTATCACAGAAACACCGACGAGAAGTAGCAGTGCTTGCATTGTTGCATTTCATTCGGTCATTGAGAGCGCCGGAGGCCCACCTTTTAAAAGGCCGGCAACGCACTAGCGACTACACTGGTGTTGCTAGTGTTTATGGACGGCGATGATCACTTACCATTAGGTGACCCTCCTGTCTGTTTACCCCCTATAATATATTTAAAAAAAAAAATCTAAGTATAAGTTTTAAAGTTGTTTCAGTGTAATTAAACGAAACTTTCAGGGCTGCATTTCAGCAGAATAGTTGTTTTTTACGAGTCGTGTCTTAATCGAGTTACATATGAGAATATTATATTTCTATAATGAAATTTATATGTCCTGTATATACTTCTCTCATTTTATGATAATAATTTAGATAACGTAATGCTCATTATCGTACTAGATAATGTATCGATAACGCAAGAGAATTGTTATGACAATATGTTGTCAATATTTGTGAAAATAACTTACTTTTTGGCATAGCAATTCCGTATTCTTTTGAATCAAGCTTCTGGCCAACCATTTTTAAATCGCAATTCCTTTGAGTAAAGTACTCGATAGCTGTGGATTCCATGAAGAATGCGTACTTTCCTTTACTTTTCAAAACACGATTCTTTCCCTCCTCATTATTATCCATAAAAACTGTAGGCCGTGACGACTCCATAGTCGACCAAATTTTTTGATACACGGAGTCATTTGAATTCTAAAATTGTCATAAATTAACCATCAAGTAAGTTAACAAACAAATCTCGTGTATTTGTCTACTGCCAATGACGTTCGAAGTTTCCCACCTCGACAAGTATTCGAAAGTAAAATTATATTAATGTTACATATACAAAAAAAATACAGATAAATGTAAATGTAGTAGTAGTTTAGTATATGATTTAATTTCTAAATACACTAAAACATACCTGAAAAAATTTAAACGTCGACGCATTGTTAACTGCTCCATAGGATATCTTATTTTGTTCAGAGAGCTCTTTTACGTCTGTGATTTCATTGCTTCGGCGATTATTACTTAAAAACGTGGATAAGTTGGCGGTGTAGGATGCTGTTACAATCATCGCAAAGAACCACCACATTCCAGTAACCCAACGCGAACCTGCTGCCCTGTTGTATGATAAGCTTCGTAAATACTACATAATCCATACCATAGCTTGTACCATCTTGTGCTAACAACATATTTATTACGAAAAGCGTATTTTTATGCAACCGTAATACTGAGAACAATTTACTAATTTCACAATATAAATATTTCTGATATAATAATAGCATTTCTAATTTATCTTTCCAATTGTAATACTAACTATAAACAAGTAAACCCTTTCAAATTCATATAGAGAAACAGCTACGTTGAGAATCGCATGATGCTCATTATGAAAAGCATAAATAAAAATTTCATGTAAAGTTTATATGATACAGTCAACTAACCTTGGCAATATATCGCACCCTTGGGTCATAATTGAACCCATTGTTAACCACATACAATTATAAAGACTCCAAATATTTTGAAGATTTTCCGGATTTTGATTACAAGGGTGTGGGTTTACCCAGTCGTCCTGACACATCCTGTAATGTAACTATACAAGATCTTGTTCGTAATATACAACTATTTATATTAATTCAATTAAAACTAACCTTGCACAGATAAGTAATACAATAGAAACTATTATATAAGTAGTAGCTAAATACAGCCAGACATCTAGGGATAAAGGATTGATAAAGGAAAACATGTCCGGTGGAACTGGTGGTGGCTGTCCAAATAACATACTAATTCCTAATACCATAAACGGAGTCGAAAAATCAATTACGGCTATTCTTTCAGACGTAATACTTAAGTCACACACACCAAGTTCCGCTTTCTGAAATAAATTAATATTTATATAAATCCTTTAGCATTCTATACACGACACATATGTATCAGATTCCTACATGTTCCATCAAATCGCCAATAATTCCATCCCATTTCTTCGTTCCTGGAATAGGATTTCCATATTTATCACCCGCAGCTCTATAAAATTCATATTCCAAATCTAAGTTAGTTTCTATCTTGATGCGTTCGAATATAGCTTTAACAAGATCTACAGCGTATCCTTGATGTTCTGTTCCATTTGGAGTCTCTACAGTATCAAAGTATGGAAGCCCCTTCCTCGTGACAATCTAAAAATATATTTGATTTACTTGATACTGGTAGTAATTTTGGATTTTTAATCACATTATTTAGAAGAGAATGTATCATTACTCTTATCTTAGAGTTTGATTTCAATGCCATAGGACGGTCATTGATTGGTCTGGACGTAATGATGTTTGTTTTAGAATCCCAGTTTCCCACATCAATAAACCGACTAACATTATTCAATTTAGAATAATGTAGTATGAAATTTTTTCTTCTTCCAAGCTCATCAAACTCAATGCTTCCAGTAAAACCTTTGTATTTAGTCTGAAATAAAATTTAAAGTTTTAATATTAGAAAATGTTGTATTTAATAATACTAATGTGTTTTGAAAATTTACTTGTATCAAGGTTTCTCGTAGTTTGTTTCCCAGAGGCCAAGCTATTGTTTCATATTCCGCCCTGGAGTTTTGATAACATAAAGCTGGAGGAGTTGGTAAATCTGATGACTTAATTAAATATCCATCTGGACCTTTCTGCATGCTCCCCATAGCTTTTTCAAGGTGACGTAACGAATCTGCTACAAGTGCTGTTTCCAACTAAATTTGGAATACCAATTAATTAATAAAGGAAATAGAACTGAATAAGATATTAACGATTATTTTAAACAAACGTATAAGTTGTTAAGTTTCGTCAGCGAAAATAATTAGAACTCTTGCTGTTATCTATTTTATGTGTCTTGCATTTTTCCTTATTGTTAATAAATTTTGAGATACTATTAGGGTAGTTTTAAAAACGTGATAGTCTAATTTTTATATCATTATCATAGGAAACAAACGAACAGGTGGCTCACTTGATGTTAAGTGATCACCACCGTCCATAGACTCTTGCAACACCAGGAGAGTCGCAAATGCGTTACCAGCACGTGTTTTGAGGTGGGGGAAAGGAGAAGATGCGAGGGGGAGGGGACGTAGGCTTCCGGCACTCTCATCGACCGAACGAAACGCAACAATACCAGCACTGTTACTTCACGGCGGTGTTTCTGTGCGTCGGATGGTAGTACCCCCGGACGAGCCGAGCCATTAATGCTGAAACCAGTAATAGTTTCAGCGTGGCTCTACCATATTGGGTAATATACCGAACAAATATTTTCCGTCTCTTAGTATTCAGTGTATGAAATTTTGTAATCGAATTTAACGGTCTTCATGAAATTATAATAAAGATATATTTTTAGATTCATCACAGAATTCGTACCATACAAGGAGATAAGAAACCTAATTAATGTCATACATCCATCTAGTCGTTGATATTCGACCATAACAATGGCTGCAAACTTTTTTATTAGCGTATTAATATATAAATATTATTATCTGTATTGAGTATTATACTTTATAGATGTAAGAAGCCTGAAATATGACGAATAGAGACTCAAATACAAAGGCTTCGGCTGATCGATGGTAAGAAAAAAAATAGTTTTTAATAACATTAAAACTCGTCGATAACCGCTAATCGAAACCAAATAAGAAAGTCGATCTACCAACAAAGAAAAGAAACTTCAAGTGAGAAGGGGATTTGGTACCGTAATATACAGTGTCAGCCTCCACCTGTACCGTGGTTTACAAGGGCGAATATCAACAGAACACTACTTCTACTTATAGATTACGGTCTGGACACATTCCATCAGGGAAATTTAAACATCTTATGAAGATTATAAATTCACTAATTTGCAACGAGTGTGGTAAGGTTGACGATATCCATCATTTTGCATCAGTGCAAAAAAATCAAATAGATAGGATGAGTTTTTTTATAGAGTACAATATTAATGTCGGGGAAGTGGGTGCGTATAACAGCATTCTGACAGAACCGATATCGAACTGCAAAAAGCTGTGTAGTACCTATAAATAGGTTTAGTGGTTAGTCTATTTGTATTTTTAAATTTAAGAGTTTTAGAGTTTTAGTTATATAAGTTACGATGGTAACTGTGTAAGTTACGGTGGTACTGAAATGTCAAAAATGATAAAAGTCCCTAAACAAATAGAAAAAAAAAGAAAGGTACTGAATGGTTTTGTCTTTACCTACTTATTACCCAACATATTTACTGAACTATGTACATTTTGAAGTCTCTAATTCATCGAGCAGTTAATTCAAAATCGATAAATAAAATCATAACAAATAGACGGTCAAGAAAACGAACTCAGAAAAATCTATAATAGTGTTGATTGATAATAATAACAAATTAAAATTTACCAGTATAACTTCATTATTTCTATCTATACCCAGGTCTCTCCATCGAACCTCGTCTGGTGTTGTCAAATGGAGGGTTGAAACATTTGCCATAAGCTCTGGTACTTCTCCCAAATTCAAAGAATACGCATCAAGATTAGTCAATATAAAACTCTATAAAATAAAAATTAGATGCAAAATAGTATATAACAGAAAATCTTTAAAAAAAAATCAAAAGGAATGTATCTAACTTCGGAGGAATTTCGGCATTCGCGAGACACGAATTATCCTTTCTCAGCAGCTATTTAAAACAATAGCTGCTCTTATCCGACACACTCTTAGCGATTGTAGTGTACATAATTAAACACGGGAAAGCATTTACAAGTGATTGCTATTTCTTTTTATATACACGCAACACACAACCCGAATGTGATTTGGAGCGAGAAAGAACGTTTCGTGTAAGAGCAGCTACCCTTATCGTCAAAAATAAACACAATTCAATTCCTTTACACAAAAATATATAATTATTAATTATTGTTACCTGATATTGTGTAGAATTATCTACTTCAATAATTTCTTCCATGTATTTTTTAATGTTGCTAACACGACAGTCTAAAATATGGTAGCTTGTGTGAGCTACTTTGAATACGTGCTTAAAAATTTCCTTATTGTCGCCATCAGGATCTAATTTTCTGTACAAAATAGGTTCCATTGTGCTTGGCCATGAATTTATAACTTCTTCAAGACGTATGAAACCTGTTACGTTCAATAAACTCTTAATAAAACTAACAACAAAAAAATCATTCGGAGGCTAAACTTAAACAAAGATAAACTTACTGCCTTCGTCTTCGTAAAGAATTGAAAATTTGTCCCACTGTAAATGCTTTATCAGAGCCTCGTAAGCTTTAGAAATCAAATCTGGGGGTGGGTGATATTGAAATGTGAATAAATCTTTAGTTAACGTCTTTGTTGGCTCCCAACCCACTGATAGATGAGATATCTAAAATTTACACAAGTAAATAATTATTTTATTATGTTATATTTCTTTAATTTAGGTATTGAGGAGAATATTATAAGATATTATAAAACAAAGTCCTCTACCACGTCTGTCTGTCTGTTCGCGATAAACTCAAAAACTACCGAACGGATTTTCATGGGACTTTCACCAGTAGCCTTTTTTATTATCAGGGCGGGATAATTCCCGCCGGGCCCGCTAGTATTTCATACAATATAATGACCGCCAAGAAAAAGCATTTGCTATAAAAAAAAATTAAGATTCGGGCATAGAAGGTATATTAGATTTACAAAAATGTAATCGCAAAATCATATCTTGGTACATATTTATTCCCTTATATATCCAAAGTCGGTAAAATTTATATTACCTCATAGTAAGTAAAGTACAGTTCAAGACAGAGATAAACAACAAGAGATTGAAAACTATCTGTAGTGGCCTTTTTTTTTAACGTGGGGAAATCCCTTATGGATACGCCACCCTCCCGGGGGAGAGGGTGGGTTATGTCCGAGTCGCACGGACTAAAACCCCACGGTGTACCGACAGACCGTTTTGTGGGGGCGGCAAGGGATCGTGCAAGCTAATCAACCTTGTAGAGCCAACCACGGTCCGCCCGGCGGAAGGTGACCGCCGGGTTCCTACCTATAGAGGGACAGACCGGGTACACACCGGCTGCCCCCCCTCGTCCGCCGGACCTGTGCAATGAGGAGATGGCCCCCCCGGCCCATCCCCTCAGGTCCGGCTACGGTGGCAGGAGGAGTTGGGCGAAGCGCCTTCTCCTCCTGCCTGTCCTTCTTTGGCGGAGACGGCCACTCAGCGGGTCTGCCTCGCGGGCCCTCTCCGCCTCCTCCTTCTGCGAAACGAGCACACAGATAGTGATTTGCGATAATTGTCACGTTTCGGAATTAGTTATATTTCTGGAGGGGATATCATACTTATGTGTGACAACACCCTATCTGCAATGGCCTGCCTCTGAATCTGAAATCTGAAGTTCCACTCAAACATCTAATCACTATTAACGGTTTCTTACGAAAATAGACATATAGTATGTTGTGCTTTAATATTTACTGATTACACATATAGGCAATCATCATTTCATTTGATCTCCTTTATAAATTAACTAGTTGTGGCCGCGACTACGTTCGCGTGAAATTTCAATTATAAACACAATTTAAAAAATCATAGGATTATATAATATATTAAAACTAGACATCAACGATTTAATTGGCCTCATCTATTGTGAACGATTTTGTTCTCCGAGGAACAGCGTGGAACTACAGCATCTAGTTGTACATCGTATATATTTGAAAAACATTATATCTACGTTCATTCTTGACGTATGTACTGAGAGAGGTGCTAGTTAAAGGCATCAAAATCGTTCACGTATAGCCAGCCCTACTGTAGTATTTTTCTTTAAAATATTTAATGTACAGATTTCGTCCCGTTATCCTTTTATTCCCGTCCCTTTTATTATATGTATAGATTTTCATACTTACGTTATATCTGTTGCATAAAAGGCAAGTGATATCGCAGATACCGTTAGTCGGTCGAGCATCTATCAACGCTACGATACCTTTATCCTCTGAAGTATAAGGACATACTGAAATAATTTAAAAAAGGTTACACATTATTTATTTCAGTAATTACGTTTAGTCTGTTATACAAGTTTATTAATTCAGTTTTATCTCTAATTTTAATATACAAATGGGGCTTTCCATACCAAATCGATTACTTTTGAACCGTTTCGATTTTTATGAAACTTTCTTATATTTCCCTACGCTATGGAAAACATTTTTCAGATAAGAAAAATAATTACCCAATCACAAAAATTATGAATTGAAATTTATTTATTTTAAATAACCATATAGTTGTGTAAAAATCGACTTCTCCGTATTTTTAGTTTTTTTTAAGATATGTCTTATTATTACATTTACTTGATAGAAAAAAATATTATCTTCAATATGTTTGTTTGATTTCCAATATTTGATTATTGTTCTTTTTTTTATTAAGATCCTTTGGATCAGAAGCAAATTCCTTGAAATTTTCCGAGTAGCATTTTTTCTTTATATATTTTTTTTCTTTGAAAAATATTAAAAGAAATTTCGTTTCAAGTTAGTTAAAATTATCAAAAGCTTTCCTCGGTTTAGTTGAAAACGTTTACACCAAACGACAATCTTTTTTAAAAATTATCTTCGTTGTTTCATGAAATATTCGGGAAAAATACTAAAAAAATATTAATTGCTTCTTTCTATCTCTTGTTTAACTTTTTTGAAAAACAATAATTTTTTTTCGGTGATTGTCATTTTCTTTGTTTTTATATTTCTTTATCAAAGTGTTCATTTAGTATAAAGTTATTCAAATTTGAATAAGAAGAAACTATGTTTTTTTATAAACACTAGGCATTCCGCAATGTATGTTTCCTTACCGTGGAAAAGTGGGGCAAGTAACAGGATAAGGGAATATAAAATATATTATCGAGATAATAAACAACGCAGACGAAGTCTCTCGCGGGTATCAACTAGTAGGTATAATATAAAACTCACGTTCTAAAGCAGTCGAATAAGTGTCCGTAACCTGGGCATCCAAAGCTCGACCGTGATAAGCCTTCGTTCCACCCATGTCCATTATATTCTTAAACACTTGCAAAGAACTCATCCTAGTTAATTTGTTAAACAAGCCTCCTAAAAACAAAGGCACAAATTGAATGAAATCCTAAGAATAAAACAATTCATTATATTGATTACGTACCGACAGGAAAACTGACACTCCATTCTGCATTACTGCTCCAAAAATGCACAAGAAGTATAAAGAATAATTTTGTTAATGACATTATTATTTATTTATTAAACAATTGACACTGTTTAGACGGGTAAGCGACTCGCCAGCCGCCTCCATACCGTCTGAATTATTTTTGGAAAACAATTTTAGGTCACGTTCGGCGGCGTCGCGACCACATTGCATATCACGTCAAAAGAGCGGAAATATTTACAGTATGAGAAGTATTTTCTCAAACACAAACATAAAAGCAAAAAGTTAAGATAACATTAAACAGTTTTATATTGAAATAAATATAGACTTTATTATATCGAACAAATGTTGTTTTATACGTAGAACTGGGTTATTTCTTTATTTATGAAATACCGACGATAATAATAAAACAAATCTAGCAAGAAAAGTAGTTCAGGTTATACATAGAAAAGGAAATAAAACCATAACGTTTTATTTAACGTTTTTAATTAAAAATACTTCTACAAAACATTTATATAAAATGTCTGTATGACTAACAATTATTTTATTTAGTCAAGTTGGTACAATAAAGACCCAAACCATGAGAAGTAATTTACATAAAAATTAAAAGTCCTATTATTATAAATAATATAAATTTGATAATTTTACTCGTATGTGAGAACTTATAACAGTTTACCACACGGCACTAGAGCGAATCACATCCATTCGTTTTAGTTCCATGGTAGTTTAATTATATTTCTGTGAACGGCTTACCGATTGGTCGTTCTCTTAAAAATTGTGACTAGGGCCTAGTTAAATTATCGAAAGAACTGCTTCCAGTTCATGAGTTACTTATGAAAAATGCGGTGTTCTTTGTATATCTTGTCGGTTATTTGTTGTTTGTTTATTCATAAATGTACTCCAAAAATAATTGTTACGCAGACGATAGATATTGCTTTTCAAATTGGTGAGTCTTTATTACATCCTGGCAGACACTATAGGTTTCTTGTTATTTTTGACAGATGCAGTGTTCATGGAAATTGTTATAAAGTCATGTACAATATTTATTTTAACTCTATTACTAAACACTAAATAGTAGAACGTATAAGTGTTCATTGTAAATGATAACCAAAATATTATGAATTTTATTTGTGGCATTGACAGAGGAAAGTCATTTTAATTAACTCGCTTATAATTTCATGTATTCATTACACATTGGTTAAGATATTGTTACAAACTTTAGTGATTAATTAAAAAATATAATTTTATAGTTAATGGTAGCCACTAATTCCGCACGCGACTTTGTTTGCTTTTAATATTATAATGGACTATATAGCATATTTATTTCATTCGGAAAAATCATGAAACACATCTTTTTTAATTTCTAACTGAATTGCTAAGTAGTGCTGACGAGTGACGGAAAAATAACGGAATTTCATAAAATCTCTGTATACTACCTAATGGTTGAATCTTCAAAAATCCGTCCTTAATACTCACCTACACTGTAAAAGGAATCTCCGTGCAAATGTTCACGGTTCTAACCCCATTAACTTGGGCTGGCTGTTGATATGTCAATTAGTTATTATTTATATATATATACATTTAATCATTTTACTTTTACTTGCATCATCATTTTTAATTTTCTAATCCCAGCGGGTATTTTTGAACGGAGCGCGCTCACACAAATGTATGCTTTCAATGAAACCATGCACTATGTTCACGGTGCCTCGGTTCGCCTGAATCCTATCCTCATACAACCTTCGAGAGCCGACAGCTATTCTATGTGGAGAGAAAGTGAGTTTATATTATTTCATTTTTATTATATATGACATAATGTAAAAGTAACTTGGATAACATGCTTCGGAATATAATAAATACATAGAGACAATACTCTATGATATATTTATATATCAATTAACATGACAGTTATTATAGTTCAGGTTGAAGATTACTGTTGATCATATAGCGCCTGTATTTTATATTATCTGCGAGTATTCGAAAGAACAATTCAAATCAACAGATAGAAGCTGTACCAACGCTACGCACAGTTTTATAATAATTTCTATCTGTGCACGAACACAAAAATTCGCGATGTTTTATATTTTTGCTGTACGGCGAAGCTGTGGTATTGTAGTAAAAGGCATCGGGTCATTTGAGTGTAGCGTAAATAAACATTTACACTAGGCCATATGACAACGGCAACCGTCGATACTTTTATAGGTCTCACAGGCCGCTGTTCTTTTTTAATTGTAATATGCTTGCCTTAAAATAGTGCGGCCAATTTTAGTACAAATAAGATTATACTTGTTTGAATGGGATTCGAAAAACAAACATTTAGAAACGTTAACAAAGAATTATAAAAATAAATTGAACTGTAAACAGAAAATTAACTCATAGAGAAAATAGTAAATGAATAATAATTACAGTGTAAATTCTTTTAAAACGAAAATTTTTCTATGACGTAGAGATTAGTTCAATTTGGTTAGTTTACCACAAAACCTTTATTTGTTTTTTTGTTTTCCTATAACCAAAAGTCTTATAACGAAACATAAAAAAAGAGAACTTCCTCCTTTTTTTGAAGTCGGTTAAAAAAATGTTCGGCCCCTTGAAATTCGTTGTAAAGAGTATAACAATGTATTTTAATTCAGTTTGTGGACATTTTAACAAAAATCACATAACAGAAATTTAACTGCGAACAGAACACTACACGATAAAGAAATTTATTCTAAAATACATATGTAAATAACTTTTAATTTCAGTGTGCGCAAATAAAATAATGCGACCAGTCGCCATATTTGGCCCACAAAGTCCATCAGATGGTGCGATACGAGAACAGTGTGCCATCGCTAATATACCGCATATACAAGCTACGTGGCAGCCATTCGATCCAGACTTCGAAGAAGAAGAACCCAAGATAGAGACAGAAACTAATACAGAAGTAAATACAGAAGCAAATGCAGAAAACGAAAATGAAGCCGAAGAAAAAATTCCATTCAAGAAGATTTCCATAAATTATTACCCAGATTCAGATGAGATATCCATCGCTTATAGTAAACTTCTGAAATTTTATAAATGGAGTAATTTCGCCATTCTTTATGAAGATAACTTTGGTAATATTGGTTACATTTCTTTAATATTAATATTATTTATTTATCATAAGCTTCTGCCCGCGACTACGTCCACGCGGAATTGCGGAATCTCTTTAAAAACGACTCTAAAACATTCTTCATTGTTGCTCCGCTAGTATTGATCTTAGCGTGATGGTATATAGCCTATATCCTTCCTCGATAAATGAGTTATCTAAGACTGAAGAACTTTTTTAATCAGACCATTAGTTCCTGAGATTGCCGCGTTCAACCAAATAAACTAACAAACCCGCCGGCTTTATAATATAGATGAAGTTTAAGCCAATTGTATCTAAATAATGCAATCAATATAAAAGGGAGTATTTCGTCTAAAACAACTGCCTAATAAACAAAATTTTGCTTTCGCTTTCTCAACCACTGATACTAATGGCTGATATCAATGACTACATATCATTACGCGATTACGCCGTTGTGTTATTTTACAACAACTGGTATTATAAACTCTTATTACTTACTCTGTTGCTGTAATTTGCTGTTTTGTAGCGTATTGTAATTTGCAGTTCGGTGACGTGATAATGAAACGTATATTCGTTGTTCCTGTCGTGAGCGACATGTGATGATTTCTCTTTCACACCTATTGATATTGAAAGTTGCATAATGCTTGTTTATTCGTACCAGCTGACCATTGTTACTGTCACTAGTAATAAATAACGACAGACAATCGACAGCAGAATAATGTGTTCAATAACGTTTCCCAGTGTGTTGAAATAATGCATTATTAGTCAATGATATATAATATTGTAACGCCGCACTGTCTTAGATAAAATGTGGAAGTAAGATAGCATATTCGCAATACCGGTGGTGAAAAAGGATTAGTTATATGTTGCTCAGATACGAGCAGATTGGCGGAGCCGATGTCCAAAATAAACTAGCTAAGCAAGTTTTAACAAGGCGCTGTCGAGCGCTTATCACGTATCTACAACTTTTAGTTATAATATCATTAATTTTAGTAGCTACGATACGAGAGCTACAACAGCAGATTCAACAAGAAAATTTCATTAAAATAATATGCCTTAATTATATTTTACAGGCTTATTACGAGTACAAAAGATATTAGCTGAACATACGGATAAATATCCTGTTACAGTACATCGGTTAGACCCCGACGGAGACAATCGTAAGGTAAATAAAGTAATATATAGGAGTAAAATTGGAGCATCTGTTTGTAATTTCAAAATAACAATTTTTCACTAAATGGATATGAGAGTATATACAGTACTTATAACAAAAAAAAGTACGTGCGTACAAAGTACACATGTCAGAAGTGAAACTTCTTCGGCGAACTAATTTATAAGTCTTGTTTATATTTATACAAATCTAAAACTTTAGATTTCCGAGACTTTTAAAATAGATGAAAAATCTGCGTTTACTGCAAATGACGACACTTCCGTTGCATACCTGCGTGACGTTACATCTGTAAAAAATTTACCCTCATGCGCCTAAAGAAGTTTCACTTCAAAAATATATTTTTAAATCTTTGTCTGTCTGTCTGCTTGTTCCGGCAAATATTACGAACGGTTGTTTTGACCTATTTTGACGAGACTGTCACTGACAGACAGCCCATTTTATATGGAGTAACTTAAGCTACCTCATTTTATAAAAAATAGATTGGGATTCCACACGAATATAGCGAACTTAAGAAGCAGTTTCCAGCACCGAAAACGCCCCATGCCCACATTTACATTGAAGAATATTTTTTGCTACATTCTTGGTCGACATCGCTCGTAACAGCTAGTATATATATAAAATTTATTATATCAATGGGTAAGTACCCCTCAGGACTGACGTGACAATAATAACAATTAATGCCAATTTGAATCACCACGAAATATCCCTATTATATTTATTTAGTTCACAGGTTTCCTTGAGATGTTTTTTTTTCACCGTCAGTCGATAGCATAACTAATTCAAACTAGTAAATAAATGCAATTTCCGAAAATCTCCGTAGATCGAAGCTGCAGATATTGATTCTATATTCCGCCAATAAATATAAACCAGTCAATTACCGCGTCTTTTGTTACATTAAAAATCTAAACCAATCATATACTTCTATCTATTATTTCCTTCTATTTACATCTTCTTCTTCTTACCCTTATCTCACATAAGTAGGGTCGGTACAACATGTTTGCCATGTTGTGGTGTATGATTTGGCTTAATTTTTACGATCGGCCGCCTGCCTGACATCAACCCTCCTTGGGATTATTTTTTTGTACCACTGTATTTATGATTATTATTATATAGTTACGAAGTCTGATGGGCTCTTTTAGCCTTACAATTTTTCGTTCCGGTTAAAAAAGAAGTTCTTCAAGATTATGGTTCGCTTGCTATATTGCCATTTTTATGTAACAGAAAACTAGCCAACTTTAGACTATTCCCGAGGACTGCATTTTCTGATTTTTTTTTTCAGAATTCGTGGTTTCAGAGTTTTCTCAGTAACGGTAATATAATTTTAGATATAATAAACCATTATAAAAATATAAAATATGAAAACTATAATAGAAAAATAGATGCAAATAAAATGATATGTGAATGTCACTATGTCACTATTCTATTTACATCTGCATATCTTTATATATAAATTTCTTCTGTACGTGTGTATGGCACTGAGCTCCTCCTAAACGGCTGGACCGATTTTGATGAAATCGTGTGTGCGTGTTCCAGTGGATCCGAGGATGGTTTAGATTTACAATCGGACCCGGTAGTTAGGGTTGCGGTTGAATTTTAGATTTTTTTTATTATCAAGGCAGGACAACGTCCGCCCGGCCCGCTAGTATAATATATGAAAGATTGATATTCGTCGTGCTTATTTGTTAGACTGATACCATATAATTAGTCGAATCCTAATCTTAACTAATTAAACAGATGCGAAAGAGAGTTTATTGATGTGAAACATCTATGTTTATTGATATGAAACATCTATAGGTGAGGGTAAACCTTATTGTTGCCGTGGCGATACAGGCCGTGGTGTGTGTGTGAGACGTGGCGACGCGATGCCATGCGCAAGCGACTGCGCGTAATCTCTCTTGCCGCACTGAACTCGCATACCTATAGTGTAATTTGATAATTTGAGATTCGTTCGATTCGAACACTTTCGATGCTTCACATCTGCCAGGCGTCCCGTGACGGCTCATTTTTTTGTGTTACGCTCTCAGGTTTTGACCACGTAACCGATCATTATGAAATTTTGCAGACGCACTATCATTCTTGTAGGAAAAGAGCTTACCAAAAAATATTATTTCGGAAGGCTTAAATTTCAAATAAAATAATTGAAGCCGCGTGAAAAAGCTAATAATAATCTAAAATTACTGATAATAATTATATTATATAGTCTTCATGGATTGTTTAACAGATATTTAAACGACTTAATATGGACCGCGAAGATCGAATACTTTTAGATTGTCACGTGGATCGTGTTAGGAATTATATGACTGAAGCTACCAACTTTAAAAAACTCGATCATTACCAGGTATGATACATTTATATTATGTAATTAATATATTATAAAAATCGGACTCTTTTGATGATTTCAAAAGTAGTTCAGTAGAATATATCATAACAAGAAAGTTTTAACAAGGAATAAAAGCGACTTCAAAAATATGTACTTATAAACTTATGCAACAGAACATACTGACTATAATTAGGTACCTACTTAGTCTTAAATTGTCTTAGACGTACCAAAATCTCAATCTTTACACATTTCCTATTCGATTTTGAGATAGGTTCATAAACGACGCTTTGAGGTAACAACAAATATTTGAAAATAGCACCAGTGATTGAAAAGTTGAGGGGTAATAGGTTAGTATACTACGCGCACATTATGAGAAGAGATGAAAGTCATGTCTTAGAAAACCGATGTGAAGTAACAGTGCTTGCTTGCATTGTTGCGTTTCGTTAGGTCAGTGAGAGCGCCGGAGACCCACCTCCCCTCCCCTCTCCTCCTCTTCCTCTGCCTTACCTAATCCCTTCCCGCCGAAGGGTGGCAACGCACTTGCGACTCCTCTGGTGTTGTTAGTATCCATGGACGGTGGTGATCACTTAATAGCGAGTGACCCAACAGTTCGTTTGCCACTTACGACATAAAAAAGAAATGTTTCGCATGTGAAGGTGAACGGATATGGGAGCAAAGATAGACTGAAAAATGAATTCTGTGAAAAATGATGTATTTAAAAGGTTAACAGGGGAGAGTATAAAAGGAAAACATGACATGCCGACTTTACTTAGGTGGGATAAGGGTAAGAAGTAAAAGAATTGAGAAGCTTCTTGTAAAGTTGGTTAAAAAAAAATTATTAGCATCAAAATTATATGCCATGCGTGACTATCTATATATATATTACTTTAGTTTAAGACATTCACGATATCTACATTAGAGTAATTATTAAGTAGTGTAATATATTTTTCTATGATTTATGATATGTTAAAATTCATGTCCTATATAAGTAACTTTACCAAAGTAGATAATTTAGTTTAAATCGAGACATTCTTTTTAACAATGTCAACCTAATTATATATTTTTATATTAAAACTATCGAAATTTGTTTTATTTTTTTAGTTTATTTTTTCTCTGAAATGTTTTTTTTTTCTCAGCACTATATTCTCACGACATTGGATGCGTCGACTATCGCGGATAGCCTAATTAAACTACCAATAAATATAACATGGCTCAGTCTAACGGAACATCAGAAATTGAGCGACCCAAAGCATAATCTTGCAACAAGAGTCGGAAGATGGACGGGGCCTACTCCGGATTATTCCACACCTGTTATTAAGATGAAGGTAAATTGTGTTTTATTTTAAAATTTTCACTCACCAAAACTATATCTGCCGGGAACGTGATAATTATCTCCGAATGTGTCGTGAGTACCATACATCAAGCATCAAGCACGCTTAGACGTAAAAATGACTGGAAATGGCAAATCTTTTCGACGTTTGCTCTTATTTTTTAAATTGAAATTTGATGTAGTAGGGCTTTGAAATTCTCATCGGCAACATTTTTGTGTTACGAAAAGTGGTGTGGGAAAACATTGAAAACGCCGATTCTCGTCCGATCACCGAAGTAACGTCGGGCGCGGTCAGTACTTGGATGGGTGACCGCTTGAGAATACCCCGTGAAGTTGGCTTTTTGTTGTACTTCTCTACATATAATAAGAATGTAAATATAAGGTATCTGTACCTTTTAGATTTTTGTCATAAATACTGTTGTAGGTGTCTTGGAATATGAAATAAAATACATTTCAATCATTTTTAGAAACGTCTGTCCGTCTTTCTTTTTGTTTGAACACGTATCACTACTAAAGTACTGTGTTCACGTTAAAACCTAGAAGTTTTACCTCAAGTAATATTTAGTCTTGGTTTCTTAATTAAAATCGGCTCACTCTATCAAAAGTTATTGTAATACATACATTCAGATAATTTTATTAATCATTGTTTTTTTACATTAGGTTCCACGGACTCACCGGCACAGCTAGTTTTATAAATAAATTTTCACTTCTTTCGTGTGACCATCGGCATACGTATTTTTAAATTAACTATATTTAGCGTTAAATATAGGGCAGTAGCGTGTCCTAATCTAAAACTATATAAAAAATCTTTCCCCTAGATAAATATATATAAACCTCCTTACTAATATTCTAAATTCTAATACCAGTTTATTTGTTACGCTTACACATCTTAATTATTTAATCGATCATCATGAAATTCATTCATTGTATACGCATTGTCAGGGGGTACAAAAACAGACTTAGGGTATATTTCATTAAAAAAAAACTAGTACTCTTCCCGTGGGATGGATGAAATCTACGTTATCACGAGTGATATCACGGGCAAAAGCAATTTCTCTTATAAATAAACTAGTTTTTGTCCGCCGCTTCGCTCACATTAATGAAAATTAGATCTACCCCTCGGGAACTGTACTTTTTCAGGATGTTAGATACCCTTACATCCTCATCTGTAGCCCTAACAACGTGTATGCAAAAAATGCACATACGTATTTTTCGTATCTTCGTTATTCGTACCAGTAGAGATTAGAATTTTGTTGGAGTCAGACTATAACATAATGTTTCAAATAGTATATAATTATATTTTACAGACAGATGAATTGATAATGGACGACATTGCTAATCATGTTGTGAAGGCGTTTGAAACTATAAACGATGTGGAGAAACCCGAAAATTACGTTTGTGACGAAGAAACAGAACCGTGGTCATTTGGAGCTCAGATGCAGAAAGCCATATTAGAGGTGAAAATGCAGATCTTTATTTGCCATATCATTATAAGTAACATTCTCACCATAACCCAAAGTAAAATTTTCTTGTAAATAACAATAACCTTGAAAATAACGCCGAGTTCTTAAAATTATTATATATGGGAATCTTTATTTATTTGCATATATATTTTAGACACGCCTGCAATTGCATCTATTGTATGTTGTTTTATGTATCCTACTTTTTTATTTCATTAATTTCCCCTATATATATTATTACCTCTTTATGTACCGTATTATTTTTTGTACATTACTTACTCTCCCTATATATATTATATTTTATAATTTTAATTAGTTTTTTACGCACCGTGACTTGCATTGGGTTTCAGCTGAAAATCAGCGCTTAGTGTTTCTCATAACGCTAGCATATGCTGAGCTGGACACCATTTCATAATGCACAGATATGCATATTTTTGTCCATTCTTGTATACTTGTATTTTATGTTGTGCTTTATGAATAAAATATTTATTTCTTTCTTTCTTTCTTTATAACTGGAACGTCGATAAATCGTTATGCTCAGTAAGTCGAAAAAAATGCCATTCCCTTCAACGGAGAACCTCTAAAAACCTCTCGAGTTATTTAGACGTAACTCCAACAAAATGTTATTTCCCTGCGAGGTACTGATACGACATATTTATACTCTATAAATCGAATTACAAACAGGAGGTTGCGTGAGTAGTTAGTAAAATATATTGATGTCTACCTTAGAATTTCCTGAAATCATAGCAATAAAATCCAGAAGGAATGTTCTGCGTTTTTAATATATTTTTGTGCCTTGTACACGTGCAACAACCACATTCATAAAAAAAATAGTAGTCCGGTGAAGCTGTTAAGACCTTGTTAGGTCAATAGCGTAGTCAGAAAAAAATAATTAAAAACAGAGCAGCAATTAACAAACTAGGAACTTACGTTGAAAGATGTGATGACATTGTAGGCCATGATTTCAGTTCAATGATTGAACTTGAAAAAGTGATTGATTAAATATCTACAAATGGCTTAAATCAAAAGAAGATATGTCATTTGATTATAGTAAATAAACAAACATCACTACATATTATAAAACAAAGTCATCTGCCACGTCTATCTGTCTGTCTGTCTGTTCGCAATAAACTCAAAAACTACTGAATGGATTTCACGCGGTTTTCACCAGTAGATAGAGTGATTCATGAGGAAGGTTTAGATATATCATTTTTCAAGGTTTTTTTCATTACCAAGGCGGGACAACAACCGTCAGGTCCGCTAGTATACCTTAAACTATTTTTGCATTTCTCTTCCATTCGACATTCGAGTTACAGTCATTTCACTGTACTAAGTTTTGCTCGCGATCTCACTTTAGATAGTGTAAATTCGGTCTATCTGTAGTGAACAATACTTTTTTTCTGGAACAAAATTAACATTTTCTGAGCAACTCTTGCGCCATTTTTCTCAACTAACGGATGCTTGTCCATACAATTCAAATATTCCAGACGAAAACAGTCGGAGCTACGGGTAACATAGAATTTGATGAATTGGGTAGGAGGATAAACTACGTACTCTACGTGAATGAAATATATCTTTCAAATAGACTAACAGTCGGTAAATGGGAATCGAACAATGGTACAGCTATCATGGAAACCAGTGAAAATAGAAACGGTACTAAGAATCTGACTAAGAAACATTTTAAAGTAAGTTATTATTTAATTTTATAGGCAAAATTTAACATAATATGCGATAACAATGATCAGAGTCTGCCAAAATAAGAAAACATAAATATGTATATAATGTAATCACAATAGAAACGATACTTAATAAAAATAAGAAAAATAAACATTATTTTAAAATTAAGTTATTCTTTAACTTAATGATCCGAGTCTATGAAAATAAGAAAAATTTGAAATATAGTGCATCAATTTTTTTTGTACGAACCAATACATATGATTTCTTTTTTAGGTGATAGCTGTAAAAGCTAAACCTTACTTTTTTGATAAACAAAAGTGCGAGAAAGATGATCCTAACTGTGAAGAAGAAGAAGCAGATGAATATTACGAAGGTTTCTCAGTAGATTTAGTGAAAGCAATATTCGACGTACTGAAAGAGGAAAAACAAAACTACACTTATGAATTCTCTCACAATATTTATATTAAAACGGGTACATATGATAAAGAATCAAAGAAATGGACAGATTTAATTGGCGATATTTTGGATAAAGTAAGTAAGACATACACGTTTATTATGGCAGACTTAAATTCTTATTAATGGAACAAACCATGTTGGTAAATTTACAAGAATTTTAATTTGCAAGTAATTCATAATCTACTGATATCATAACAATTTATATTATAGCTATAACTAGCTGTACCCGAGACTCGGTCTGTTCGGAATTTATGGCATAAAAACAATCTATACTAACATTATAAAGAGGTGAATGAATGTGAGTTTGTGACGTTGTAACGGGTAATCTCAGTACATTCAGGAAAAATCTTTCACTGTTATATAGCTCATTTATCGATAAAGGCTATATATCATCACGCTAAGACCAATAGGAGCGGAGCACCAATGAAGAACGTTTCAAAATCGGGGTATTTTTCCTCTTAAGAGCTTCCGCTCCGTGTTAGCGTTAGACCTAAGTAACTATTCCACGCGAACGAAGTCGCGGGCAGAGACTAGCAAGTTATAAAACATAAAGGATACCTGTACGTATTCAAAAGTACTATTGGTTATTTAGCTATGTCTTACAGTTGGAGCATGTCCTTGACTTTTGTTATTACGTGAATGTTGTCTACTTAAAATTTAAAAACCACACAATTTCCGTCTTTAATTTACAGATTTCGTGTTTTACTGATTTGTTATTGTATCTCCGATATACATCTATACATCCGATATGATCTTTCAACTCCTTGTAATTACTGCGTTCTATGTCTTCTATATTATTTTATTTCTGCAAGTAAAATGATAGAAATCTATGCACGCATCACTCAACTACAAACTTATAAAAGTGGTAGAGCTACGCTGAAGCTATAACTGGTTTCAGCATGAATGGGTCGGCTCACCCGGGGTAGTACAACCCTCTCACAGAAAACCGACGTGAAGTAACAGTGCTTGCATTGTTGCGTTTCATTCGGTCAGTGATAGCACCGGACGGCCATCTCCCTTCCCTCTCCCCCCCCCTACCCCACCACCACAGGCTGGCAACGCACTTGCTACTCCTCTGGTATTGCTGGTGTATGGTGGTAATAACTTTTAACATCAGGTGACCCACACGTTCGTTTACCTTCCTATGAGATGGTAAAAAAAACTATTGGATAGATTTAGATCAAACTTTCTCGGTGTTATTACAAAAAAGTTAAATACGTATTGAACACTTGCTTTAAAAAGGTTTCATATTAAATGCACCACGGGCACTGAGTGATCGCCGTCTTGCTCTTTTATCTCGCTTTGGTTAGGTAAGGTTAGACTTGCGAAAAAGGATAACTCGAACTTGTCCCGGGCGCGGTGCATTTAATACGAAATCTTTTTAAAGCAAGTATTCCTTAGTTTTACTTTTTAGTTTTTACACAATCGGTCCCTATCTAAAAATAATTGTCACGATAGCTTAATTTAACATAAAGTAATAAAAGTCTCAAGAAACTACAATTTATAAGAACTACGCGTCCAGCGATGTCTGTTTTCTTGCCACGGAGAAGTGGAGTAAGCTGTGTGGTGCTTATTTTTTCTCCTCTGTACATAAAATATAATATCAAAATAGTAAACGCGACAGACGAATTCGCGGGTATCGACTACTTTCATAATATATAAGCTGAATTCTTCAATAAAGGTTTCGTTCGAGCTGAGTAACGCTATTGACCTGATGAGACTTCACAACTTCACCGGACTAAACTTATAAAACCAATTGTTCTCCGTTACAGAAGGCGGATCTAGCTATAGGTGATGTGTCAATAACAGAAGAAAGAAAAAAAGTAGTAGATTTCTCAGTACCATTTATGTCACTGGGCATAAGCATATTATACACACAAGAACGTAAATTACCACCTGGAAAGTTTTCCTTCCTTTACCCTTACACCGTTGACGTATGGATGTACACAGCAACAGCTTATTGCGTTGTATCTATTGTCCTTTTCGTGTGTTCAAGGTAATTCACTAATTAATTATTAATCATGCAGATAACAGTGTTTGCCTTATCAGTCAATTATATGTTCTTAGGATATCGCCAGCTGATTGGGAAAATCCCGAGCCATGTGAAAAAAATCCAGAAGAATTGGAAAACATTTGGACATTCAAAAACTGCGCATGGTTAACAATGGGTTCTATTATGACACAAGGATGTGACATTTTGCCTAAGTATGCCTAAGTTTGTCTATGTGTTTGTGTTTTTTTATAGAAGGATTTTAATGTATTTAATTACTTCTACAGGGCTATAGGCACTCGATGGGTTTGTGGAATGTGGTGGTTTTTTGCAATGATAGTATGTCAAACTTATATCGCTCAGCTGTCAGCTTCTATGACTTCGGCGTTAGAAAACGAACCGATTAATAGTATCGATGATTTAGCAAAGCAGACTAAAATATTGTACGGAGCTATAAGGGGTGGATCAACTCTTGATTTCTTTCGGGTAAATTTATATGATTGCGTTATTAATATATCGGTAGCAAGTGGTCGTATAACATGTTGATATATATTAGCTTCGATTTCTGAATAATTGTAGACAGTAAATGATGCATAACACTTATCACCAATGATATTATAACTAAAAATCTGTAGACAGCGCCTTGTTAAACATTGGCTAGTTACCTTATTTTTGACGGCTGCCCCGTCACGTCAATCCAACCGTATCTCAGCAACATATAACAGCCTATATTGATAATATGCCATCTTACTTCCACATTTTATCTAATACAAGCGTTATAATATTGCTTTAAGTATGTGTGCGTTATCGTGCCATTTGTTTTGTCAAAATAGCATGTAGGTAACTTATCTTACACATAGATATTTTTATACATTTTCTTTCTAAGATAGCATAGTTTATCGATATAATAGAAGACGCTATTAATATGAAAGTCAATATAGAAACATCAGTTACATCACATCTGTTTGTAACTTAGATTTCTCAAGACAAAACTTGTCAACGAATGTACGAGAATATGATGGCAAACCCAGCAGTTTTGGTCAACACCAACGACGAAGGTGTAAAAAGAGTGCTCAATGGGAAAAATAGATACGCCTTCCTCATGGAATCAAGTGCCATTGAATACAAAATGAAAAGGAACTGTGATTTAAAGAAAGTCGGCGGTGAATTAGACAGTAAATATTATGGTATTGCAATGCCGGCAAGTAAGTAACTCAAATAAACTAAGATAGTTGTTACGTTTTTTTACTTAAATATTGTGAATATAATTTACTTACAGCCGGTTCCAGTAACCTATATATCTATAACTGGCATTTAAAACAACTACCTCAGCTAACTATTGGTCTGTTTCTGCGTTTCAATAAACACAGATAGATAAAAAATTATATCTTTCCTTATAAACTACCTGTCGGAGGGTCTATCCGTTATAATCCGTATATCCGTTTGTATAAGTATGTGGTAAAAAAAATTAAAACGTTTCAATAACATTTTTACGGTTATCTTTACTTTGTTCACACTATCCTTCGTTTGATCTTTGTCTATCGCCCGATTTTGAAGGATAATGCGTTATTGAAGGATTTTTTATTTATATATATTAATAAAAAACCATGGATTTGTTTTGTTATATTAATGTTATTGAATTGTATGAAGCCGGTGTATTTAATTGAGACTCAGATGATGGGAATTTGAAGATCATAGATTTGATACTCGAATAAACTACGAAATTGAATTTGCAGAATCTGAGCCAATAAATTTATAATATATAAATGTAAACAATATTAGGATACTATATTCTTAGAAATAACACAAACAGCGGCAAATCACGTTGACTTTTTTTAAGTTAAGTTAAGAATAGCGTTTTCTTATTTTACGTTTCGAATTTTAAGTAGATTGTAAAATGACAAGAGCAAACAGTGTTCAATAAATATTATTTTTCAATAATAATTATGTTAAAATGTAGTTTTTAGCGAAACATAATAATTTTTGTAAACATAAATATTAAATATACTTATAATGTTCATCTTAAACATGGCAGTAAATATTTTAAAAGCAGAAACAAAACGTATCTGAGGGACGTTCTTAACTGGAGTTAGAAGAACCTATCTATATGTGACCTTATCCGAGCTTGCGGGAATACTGTTATTGAATAAAAAAATAAAATAATCTCAGGAACTACTGAACCAATTTTGAAAATTATATTACTAACAGTAAGCTACGTTATTTGTGAGTGTCATAGATGTATGTTATATATGTTAACCCAAAAAATGAAAAGACTTTTTTGTGGTAGTCGGATTTGCAAAATGGTCGAACTAAAACGTTTCTTACGAACGTTGCTTTGTCGATGAGAGCTAAATGATTGACTTCTAAAGAAGACTTGTAGAGCTTGATAATGTCTACAAAAAAGTCAACGACAGCATAGTCTAACTTTTATATATAAGTCAGAAAAAGGAGTTTTTATATTTTTAAAAATCATTTAAATCGTTAAGTGATGTTTATTAGTCATATTATCAACAACAATTATAAATTCTTATCTATATGTAATGATATAATAACTGCGCCACAGCAACGCGTGGCCGGGGTAGCTAGTAAATAGATTGCTAGATTTCCCTGATCAATTTTACGAATGAGTTACCATCACTATAATTTTAGATTCACCGTTTAGAAGTGACATAAACCGAGCGATTCTAAAACTACAAGAATCAACCACCTTGGATAAAATTAAAAAGAAATGGTGGAACACCAAGTACGGAGCGATCGATTGTCCGGTAAGTTGAAAATATTTGCAAATTTTACATTCTCGCGTTTATTCCTGATGCGGAAATATTTGCTGGCGTAGTTGCCTTCATTAAATTTAAAATGTTAAGATTTTCCCTTAAAATAAATTTGCATTGCTTAGTAATCTATATGATAATAGTTACTTTCCTGGTCCTACTGTGTTTAAGTTATTAATATTAAGCATTTAAATATACCATGGCTTGAATTCAACTTTATAAATTAAAATAAAAGTTAGGCACTTTGTATTTTATCTTATATTGTTATTACAGTTTCTAGGTTATAAATCTTTGAGACGAATGAGTCCCGACTCATCATTTTTGACTTTATTGAGTTCCTAATAAGTATTATATTGGTATACTATGTTAATAATATATATTATCACACTTATAATAGTACTAGCTATGGCCGCAGTTTCATATACCTTCGTTTCGATATCTACGCATACGAATGTGCATGGCGATAGTTCGAACGTTATAAAAGTTAATCCGCTGCAGTGTCATCTTACAAAATGTATTGTACACAAACTCACAAACTATACCTCTTTATAATATTAGTATATTGATTATAGCCCCTGCCCGGACTTCCTTCGCGTAGTAATAGTTGTCAGGGCTAACGCTGACACACAGCAGAAACTCTAAAAAAAACATCTCGATTTTGAAACATTTTTCATCTGTGCTCCACTCCTACTAATCTTAGCGTGACGATATAGCCTATAACCATTCTCGATGAATGAGCTATATAACACTGAAAGAATTATTCAAATCGGACAAGTAGTTGCTGAGATTACCCCTTACAACGCCACAACGTCACAAACTCACAACGTCACAAACTTTACCTCTTTATAATATTAGTATAGATATATAAAAATAGATAGCATTAAGATCTTCATTTAGGTGTGTGCCAAAACTCATGATAATCTGTGGAATTATATTCAAGATTATCGATGTCAGATATACTAACATCCATTTTTATACAGGGTTATCGGTCATGGTAAATGGCAGAACTCAAAACAAATGGAAGTATTCAAAACAAGAATTATTAACGCAGCAGATTTGACTACTTATGTAGTTAAGTCACAACTCAGAAAAATAATGCGACTTTGTGTACGCAACAGGGAAGTCATTTCGAGCAAGAACTTTAATTAGGCTAAATTACAAGATGTCTTAATTATTACTTACTAGTGGTCGCAAAGTGGTCGAAATTCGAACATAATTAATTTTACATTCAATAAAATTAAAGAGAATAATAATTATTTCAGCGGTTTTATAAATTGACTAGAGATAAATTATTTATTAATTAATTATCTATACTAATATTATAAAGAGGTAAAGTGTGTGAGTTTGTGACGTTGTAGGGGGTAATCTCTGGATTTACTAAACCGATTTTGAAAATTTTACCAATAGAAAGCCACGTCATTTGTGAGGGTCATAGGCTATATATTAACCCGAAAAATGGAAAGACTGTTTTGTGGTCATCGGATTAGCAAAGAAGCAAAGAGAAAAAACGGTCGAACGAAATTTTTTCTTATGAACGTTGCCTTAACGATGACATATATATGATTGACTTCTAGAGAAAAGTTGTAGAGGTTGATTTTGCCTACAAAACAGTCAACGACAGCATTTTTTTTTTTATACTATTGGCACCAAACGAATATCCGGGTCACCTGATGGTAAGCGATCACCGCTGTCCATGGACACCTGCGATACGGGAAGAATCACAGATGCGTTATATGTCTAACTTCAAAGTATTTTTATTATCAGGGCGGGACAAAGTTAATTTAAAATATGAATTTACATATTATATTATTAAAAAATGTGCCTACAATTTGATCAGTTAATTTCAAAGGGTATGAGGATACGTTCCGTCATGTTAAAAATATTGAATGTAGTGTGAAATAAGTTAATTGGAACGTAAGAGTAAAACGACGGCTGGCGAAACGTCGTTTTCGTTTACATGTGTGTATATGTTGTGTGCCATTCAAGCAGTAAAGTGCATAATTTTATTTTTGTTAATTTCATGTATTTTTATATTAGAAAAATAGCTTTGTGCACTTCTCATCCGTATAAACTTTAACTATTCGAAATTTCACGGTCATCCGTTCGCGCAATTCGCTTAAAAAGGGGTACAAAGTTTCCGCTTCACGTATTAGTATATAGATTATTAATTGTCATTACTACTAAACTGTTACTGGTTCTAAATTTTTAAATTCGTACTTTTTGGTTCATTTACTTTGGGTATAGTTTTTAATAAATTTTATGGAAATTTTAAAGAACAGGCATTTAATCAGGCATTTTCCTTTGTGATCATTATTTTTTCAGTTTTTTTGAAATAATTTCCTAGTTGTTATGCATTGTTGGAGAGCTAAGAAATCAGTTATGTTTTAAAAATAATCTGCAAGCCAAGTTTCATAACCTCTATTTTGTTTTTAAGGCATTGTAGTGGAAAAAATTCTCAAATAAATATTGAATTAATATCGTTTTTAATATTGATAAATAAGAAATAATACTGATAAATAGCCAGTGTTTGTATTGTTTTTATAAATCAGAATAAAAAATGAGATTTGAATTGATACTTTTTTTTAATAAATTTTTGATGGTGCATTTTTTACTTATTTTGAAAAAAGCTAAAAATCATGATAATTCGAAAATGGTTCACTTTTGCATAAAGCATATGGGTTAAAATTATCACAAATATAGTCACTCATATCATCTAATTGGAGTAGGTACGTCAAATTACCAATAACCCTGTATACATACTAGCTTTCGCTCGCGGCTTCGCACACCCTAATGTAGATTTGATAAGTACTTTTTTCTTGTTGAACGTTATTATGTATTTTTCTGTAGACTGGGAAATACACATATTTACATATATATACATGTATATATATATATATATAAATTAATGATCATCGGTTATGTAGTTAAGGCCTGAAAACGTAACAAACAAACTCCCTTTCACATTTATAATATTAGTAAGAATAAGGATTATTTATGCCACCCTTCCGTTGTTTGTCGTCGACTTTTTTGTCTCACTTAAAATATTTTTGGTCACAATATACAAGGTGTAAGCAAATGCATAGTTTCTTACTTTATCAGGTCTAAATAACGTACTTTTTATAGCCAAAGATCGATGTCAACGATACAGAAGGAGACTTGGAGATGGAAAATTTGATCGGAGCTTTTTTAGTACTTATAGTGGGTCTTGTATTCTGTCTGTTCGTAACTGCAGCGGAATTTCTGAACGAGGTCCGTAACATTGTTGTCAGAGAACAGGTATGGTATAGTAAATTTATGTACAATACATACAATATCTCTGTTGAATAACTTAATTTTAAATTATTGCAAAATAGTATTATTTACTACAAGTTTTCTTCTTAATGTTGATATAACAGAATTATTAAGTTCTAAAATTGAACTAAACTTATAAAAACAAAAAGAAAATTAATTTACACACGAGTCCGCTTTTATCTATTGAAAGATATAAACCGTTTTTTTCCTTTGTAAACGTTTACACTTTTTTTTTAACTAACTACGCTATTGACCTAGCAAGGTCTTAACAGCTTCACCGGACTAAAAATTCCACGATAGTCGATAGAGTAGATAACCGTAATAAACAAACACTTTATACACTGTATTTATAATGTTAGTCAAATTAATATGTATTAAATATAATTTAATTGATTTCAGGTGACCCACAAAGAAGTGATCGTAAAAGAACTCAAGGCATCACTGAATTTTTTCCAACTACAGAAACCTGTACTCCGTAATCCAAGTAGAGCGCCGTCCTTAGCGGCCTCGAGCAGTTCAGAGAGTGAAGAGCGATTAGAGAAGCAAGCTATGGTCATTGAAAACTTTCTTGATTTCGAAAAAGATGTTCAATAAGATATTTTTACTACCCTTACGATAAACTCTCTTTTGAATTTAAGTTATGTGGGTAAAAAAAAATCATGCTACTTATATTCTGCTTCTAGAGTAGACTATGATAATAGATTTCATTTTTGTATTAAGTATTTATTTAATGGTCGTCTAATGGTTGAAATTTGACCATAATAAGAGGTACGTTTTTTCTTACCGTGTTCATATATAGATATCTGTTTATAGTTATTTTTTCTAAAGGCTATAAACTGTGCTGATTACTACACAAATACTTAACTATACATTTCCTCATTTTGGTATACTACTAGACCCCGAACAAACACTTATACATACCTATACATACATACAAATACTTACCTACCTTACATTTACCACGTAACGCAATTTTTTCTCCACCATGCCATATAAAATATCATTTTTTTATGTCATAGGTGGCAAACGAGCAAGTAGATGTTTTTTTGTAACATAGGGAGATCCCTAACAGATATCCATCCCGTCGGGCAGCTGAGGATTGGTTATGTTCGATTCGTCCGGACTAAAACCTCATGGTGCCTTCATACACCTTTTAGGCGGGAGAACTGGGACTGCCGACTGGTACTGCATCTGCTCCCCCACAGGTGTAGACCCTCCAAGAAGTCCTGACTGCGGTCTGGGGGTCAAAGATGGTAGGGTCAAAGGTCAAGGTCACCTGATGTTAAGTGATTACCACCATCCATAGACACTAGCAACACCAGACGAGTCACAATTGCGTTGCCAGCCTGAGTTTGAGGTGAGGGTGGGGGGAAGGGAGGGGTTACGAGGGGAGGGGGAGGTGTAGGTGGGTCTCCGGCGCTCTTACCGACCGAACGAAAAGCAACAATTCAAACCGAGTTACTTCACGTGGGTTTTTCTGTGAGAGTGGTAGTAGTACCCCGGGCGAGCCGACCCATTCATGTTGAAACCACTAATAGCTTCAGCGTGGCTCTACCACGTACATAAACTGAAATTGTAAAACTAAATTACATTAGCTTAAAAAGTATGGTATTAAAGGAGAATAATAATTTAATCGTAATTATGATTACGCCGGTAAATCAATGCGATTTCATTAAGAATTAGATAACAATTATACATATTTGATAAAATGTCGTAAATCAACATTAGCCTATCAATATCATTTGAGGGGATCACAATACGATAAAATGAATAAATATACTGGCGTCACGGAGCCAATTAAATAAACATTCTTTGATGTCAAGGATTTCGTCTCCTTAATCACGTACGTACTCGTAAAAGCCAAGCGACAACAGACATGACTAAATATCAACTTCCAAATGATAAAATAATAACGAATGAAGAAATACAAGCGAAAACTCACATAACAAACGAATACAAATGCTTGCTTTGGTATAGATTAGAGATAAATTTAAGTCTAAAACTATATACTGTATAAAATTGTACACATCATGTACTAAATTGTGTGTAAAGTGTACCTACTAAACACATTGATTACACTAATGAGAATTTTACGTAAATTCTTCCCCAAATAATTGTAAATGAATAACATTATTTAATAATAAAAATAGTAACAAAACCTCAAGTCTTTTATTATGACATCAGTATGTCTAAAACTGAAAAGCATAGAACAAAGCGCAACATATTGTCTTTAAAAAAAAGTAAAGTAGAACCTCGTTAAGTTAAAAACCAAGGAATACACAAAATATTTCCGGTTGTAGAGTTTTAAATTTATTAAGGGGGTGTTACAGTTTTTTTTTTTTTGTATTGGCTACGCTATTGACCTAGCAAGGTCTTAACAGCTTCACCGGACTACTGTTAGAGAGTGATTGGTTAGTTAATGTACAGTTCCTATTTTTAGCCGAATGCACCAGAAGAAGTGATAGTATAAAATACATACACATCTATACATATAATAAAAATGTAACTGACCGCTGTCTGTACATGAAGTATATATGAGAAAAACTATTATTAGGGGTCTTTATAAATGCAATAGAACCCAAAACAATGATTTTTAGAATTTTTGTCTGTTTGTCTGTTTATCTGTTTGTCTGTTTGTCTGTGCGTTTGTGCACGCTAATCTCAGAAACGCCTTATCCGATTTAGACGTGGTTTTCACTGATATATCGTGGTAAGATTCACTTAACATTTACTGTTTGTTTCATGTCACATTTTTATTATATGTATAGATAATCGTAATTTTATATAGACCATTATTTTTATTATGAAATTTAGTAAAGTTTCAGTCAATGCTACTGAACAGAGAAAGAATAGTAGATAGATAGTTTAACAAATGTTCGACGTGATTCTTTAAATTGGCATAACTTTTATATTTATGAACCGATTGACATGAAACAAACACTAAATGTTAAGTAAAGCTTACCACGATATATCAGTGAAAACCACATCTATGTTGTTACCCGCGACTTTGTCTGCATGAAATTTAGTAAGATGTTGTTACCCGCGACTTTGTCTGCATGAAATTTAGTAAGATGTTGTTACCCGCGACTTTGTCTGCATGAAATTTAGTAAGATGTTGTTACCCGCGACTTTGTCTGCATGAAATTTAGTAAGATGTTGTTACCCGCGACTTTGTCTGCATGAAATTTAGTAAGATGTTGTTACCCGCGACTTTGTCTGCATGAAATTTAGTAAGATGTTGTTACCCGCGACTTTGTCTGCATGAAATTTAGTAAGATGTTGTTACCCGCGACTTTGTCTGCATGAAATTTAGTAAGATGTTGTTACCCGCGACTTTGTCTGCATGAAATTTAGTAAGATGTTGTTACCCGCGACTTTGTCTGCATGAAATTTAGTAAGATGTTGTTACCCGCGACTTTGTCTGCATGAAATTTAGTAAGATGTTGTTACCCGCGACTTTGTCTGCATGAAATTTAGTAAGATGTTGTTACCCGCGACTTTGTCTGCATGAAATTTAGTAAGATGTTTTTACCCGCGACTTTGTCTGCATGAAATTTAGTAAGATGTTTTTACCCGCGACTTTGTCTGCATGAAATTTAGTAAGATGTTTTTACCCGCGACTTTGTCTGCATGAAATTTAGTAAGATGTTTTTACCCGCGACTTTGTCTGCATGAAATTTAGTAAGATGTTTTTACCCGCGACTTTGTCTGCATGAAATTTAGTAAGATGTTTTTACCCGCGACTTTGTCTGCATGAAATTTAGTAAGATGTTTTTACCCGCGACTTTGTCTGCATGAAATTTAGTAAGATGTTTTTACCCGCGACTTTGTCTGCATGAAATTTAGTAAGATGTTTTTACCCGCGACTTTGTCTGCATGAAATTTAGTAAGATGTTTTTACCCGCGACTTTGTCTGCATGAAATTTAGTAAGATGTTTTTACCCGCGACTTTGTCTGCATGAAATTTAGTAAGATGTTTTTACCCGCGACTTTGTCTGCATGAAATTTAGTAAGATGTTTTTACCCGCGACTTTGTCTGCATGAAATTTAGCAAGACTCATTCTTTATTTTTAATAAGAGAAATAATTATCAGCCTATTGTTTACAATTCGGCATTATAGTTGTTAATAACATTAATGATATAGAGGTTTTCCTAAAAAGATCTTAGATGTTACACTAATCACGTATAGAGTCAATGCAGTCAGGAATGGCAATAAACACTCTGTAGGCACTGTAACTATTTATCCGGGCAGAGCTTCGCCTTACAGTAACTTCCACATAGGAGTGCGTGCAGGAACAGACAAGCGTTTATTTTTTGTATAGTCACAAAATCTTAATTATAATAATGGCAATGTATATTAAATATAATGTAAATGTAAATCTTAATAATAATATTTTAAGTTTTTGTTTCGTTAGTTCCTTATACAGTGTAAGTGAGCACTGAGGTAGTTATATGGTGGGTTAAGGTTCCAAATGTGTTGTTGATGACAAACCTTATTTGGCACGCTTTTTGTATTTATATATCTAATGTACACGTTACATGTTAGTTTTAGTGGTGTGCGCGTCGTACTTACAATTGTCTTTAAAGAGCGTTTCTGTATCTAACTGCTATAATACACCCATTTTGCATTTAGCCCTCGATATAGTTCCCAAGCCATCAACTAATTTATAATACGAGTGGTCGGTCAGTTGTCGAAAATCGGCTATAATTCATAACAGAGAAAAAAATAGTTTATTGTTCGAATAAATATAAACTCAAAGAAATGAAACTAAAAAAAAATTAAATACATGTGAATAAAGGGAAAAAATATGTCCAACATTTGGCAAATATGCTATACGTGGTACAGAAGTACTGCAGCGCTGATTTTCGATGGGAACCCATATTGGCCATATCGAATCATATATCTAGACCATGATCAACAAGTAATGATCCAGGTAAGCCGCTGTACTAACCACCGCAAATACTAAGAGATTTCAAAGAAACAATAGGTAATTGTATACATACTTATTGTTTGAGTTAACAATTTAACTTGTAAACACGTGCAAACGATAAATTTAGAGAACTTTTTGTTTTTTACATTCATTCGAAATGACTCATTGGGAGACATGACATTTATGTTATAGATCTCCTCGAAACATATCTTTAAGTAACTCAGGGTTAATACTGAAGTTATTAGTTTCAGTTATAGAGAATGCGTATTTTAAGTAATAGAGGTTTTGGGTTCTGAGTGCAAGGGAGCAGATTATTTTTTGAAATCATAGAGGATTTTACCTTATCGAGGTTTGTGTTATAGACGTTCTACTGTATATGTTATTGAGCTATTGTTGCATCGACGTTCATTATGCAAACATATTAATTTATATAATGGTAGAAATTGCTACCCTACCCTCATATGTTTCTACCTTGATACCTGATGGTGGTAGAGCCACGCTAGAGCTATTACTGGTTTCAGCATAAATGGGACGGCTCGTTCGGGGTAGTACCAGCCTCTCATAGAAAACCGACGTGAAGTAACAGTGCTTGCATTGCTGCGTTTCGTTCGGTCAGTGAGAGCGCCGGAGGCCCACCTCCCCTCTCCTCTCTCCTCTCCCTATCCCTCCTCTAACCCTTCCCCACAAAGGGTGGCAACGCACTTGCGACTCCTCTGGTGTTGTTAATGTCCATGGACGGTGGTGACCACTTAACATCAGGTGACCCAACTGTTCGTTTGCTACCTATGACATAAAAAAAACAAACTGCACATATTTTCTTATCTGTAATTACAAGTGATTTACAAGACGCACTAGCTCACGAGACGTCTTAACTCATTCTTCAGGTTACTAACCATCAGTGACGAAATTCATGATTGTTATTTTGTTTGAATTAGTTCATAAATGACAATAGACTCGCAGCGACCTCTCAATATCATATGAATCCAAAGAATTGTGAACATAATGGATACCAAGCACTAGTGCTTGGACTTTTTGCTAAGAAATCGGAACTTGTACCTATTTCGTAATTAAACTTAACATAGAATATTTTTAAATATGTATTATTTACCTGTAATTATACTAAAATATGTGAAAGTAAAGAAAATTTACAATACATCCACTCTATCATGTTTATTTTTTCGAACTGACTTTGCTATTGACCTAGCAAGGTCTTAACAGCTTCACCGGACATCTTACCGGACATTCTATCATGTTCAAACATGGACACTAACAAGAAATCTCATTCATGTTTGAAAAAAAAAAAATTTTGTGAGTACCTACTGCAATGATATTATAATTTAGTATTATAATTTAGTAATATTATATTTTAGTTATAGTTTAATTTATGTATACAATAAAATGTAATGAGAGTTAAAAGATGAGACAAAAAAATATTTAATAAAATGAAAGTACTAAGAAAATGTATGGGTATTTCAATAGGAAGCATATAAACAATTAAAAGGAATATGAGGGCAGGACATATGTTAAGACACGAAAAAGAAACATGGGTTTGACTTATAAATGGTAAACAGAGAGAATAAAAGAAGCTGAGATAGTGAGAGAACGATGTGAAAAAGTAAGAAATCTTTAGAGACCTTTATCTTTATAATAGAAAAAACCGTACGCCAATAAGTACACAAACATATTCTAAAGTTGTTTGTAGTCTTTTTTTTTCGAACTGACTACGCTATTGACCAAGCAAGGTCTTAACAGCTTCACCGGACTACTAAGGCGAGCGCTTAAGGCACTCAGCCGATTTTATTTTGACAACTAGCTCAAGGGTGCGCGGCACACCTCGGCTTTGGCTGTTGCCTGATACATGCAATTCGCGACCTATGTAAGCTAACCTAACTATTCATACATATATGAGTTGTTGAAACATATATGTGTACCAAGCATACATAACTCAACAACCCTTATATATATTTCGTATCGGATAAACGAAATGTATGTCTTACGTCCAGCCATGGAGTATTAATAAAGAAAATATTCATCGTGTTTCTTATTTAAGTCGGTTTAAATAAAACAGTTCCAAATTTACTAACCCTAGATCAAATATCATGTTTCGTACCAAGACATCATCATTCATTGTCAAACAACTAAAATTAATCAATCGTCAATGTTATTACTTCGTGTGATTGAAACATTTGCTAAAATTTCCTTCCATAAAACGCCTTAACTGCGTATATTTAGTATGTAGTATTAGTATTTGGTATATATAGTAGTATGTATATTTTGCATACAACTGACATGAGACTCTTCTGGTTATAAAAATTCGCCGAGGATAGGTATATCTTATGCAGTTATAATAAATAAATTACATACGTTTTTTACCGTACAACAATTTATCTATATAACTAGATGTCGATGTATATCTGACATCAAACCCACTAAACTAAACCCACGTGAAGTAACAGTGCTTGCATTGTTGCGTTTCGTTCGGTCAGTGAGAGCGCCGGAGGCCCACATTCTCTCCCCTCTTCTGTCTCTCCTTCCTCCCTCCCCTTCCCCCAAACACAAGCTGGCAACGCACTTTTAACTCCACTAGTGTTGTTAGTGTCTATGGACGGTGGTGATCACTTAACATCAGGTGACCCACATGTTCGTTTGCCA